>NIPQ01090573.1:0-62347 GCA_002806875.1 Lepidotrigona ventralis hoosana
GACTAGGATAATTCTAAATTCACACGTCGACTCTATCCGTTTAAATTTTAATTCGCCCCTCGCCTCTGGCCGGCTTTGAGTTCCAATTAATTTCCAACGTCCGGGAATTCCCCGTCGTGCAAGGACATCGCGTTAAAACAACAAGGAACAAGCGGCTACCGAGATTCTCATTCGTCCAACGAACGAAAAATATTCCTCCTCTTGTTGGACTCCGTCGTTGCCCTTCATCTTGACAACCGCTGTCTTCACCGGTCGTCGCGTTAAAACAACAAGGAACAAGCGGCTACCGAGATTCTCATTCGTCCAACGAACGAAAAATATTCCTCCTCTTGTTGGACTCCGTCGTTGCCCTTCATCTTGACAACCGCTGTCTTCACCGGTCGTTTCAACAACGATTGTTAACAACGCGATGTCTCTTTTTCACCTGGAAGCCGACCTTGCCAAGGAGAACGCGTATTATACGCCTGAGTTTTTCTGGCGCGCCTTTGTATCGAGAGGTCGACCTGCTCTCCAGGGAGGGAAGGGCGATCTCCTCGGGATAATAAATGTCCGCCTGTCCTGCTGGCCCGTCCCTTATTGCCGCTTCGCTTCGCGAAGAAAGGAGCGCGAGACGAAGCAGCGTGCGCGAAGGAATGTCAATAAGGAAACCGGAAGGCAGACAAACGGGAACGTCGAACGTTGGTGAAAAATAGAGGGGGATGCTCGAACGGTGGAATAATCGCGAATGAGGCGCCGTTGGATCTTCGAATGCCGACGAAACGTTCCCGGAGAAATGCTACTGTGACTGGCGAGCAAAAACGGTAGAAATTTGTTCCTCGGATGTGATGGAATTGTTGTTCGAATTGGGGTGGATGATAGGCGTTGATTTATTATTACTGAGAGGATAGATAGCTTCCCATTTCGACAGTCCTTTTTTTTTATTATTTTTGACTCAATTCTTTCGGGTCATAAAATTTCTTAACTTTGACGGAAATTAGTATTTAGTCTCTTTTTTTTTTTGTTTATTTATGGGAATTGGGCTTCATTCATGGTGCAAAGTACACATTTATATTATTGGAATAATTTTTCTGTAGATTAAAGAAATTCCTTGATTTTGAGCGAAATTATTACATAGTTTTTTTTTTATAGGAATTGGATTCCATTAGTATGAAAGATTGGTATATAAGGTATATTCATAGCATTGAAAGAAGAATAGTTTTTTATTTTGATAACGGTTCCTTTTTTAAAATTATTTTTGATTTAATTTTATGTCCTTCTGTTGGTTGCGAAATTTCGCGATTTTGAGGGAAATTATTATTATTTTTTTTTTTTGATACGTAAATCGATTTTTATTAAATAAAATATACTACCGTCCAAAAGTTTGGAATATCCAGCAATTTCATGTTCAAGAAATAATTGGTACATAAATTAACATCATAAATGTGACTTAAATAGATTACAACTGTATTTTAACAGTTTACAAATTAATATCGCTATCTTTAATGAAAATACATGGCTTTGCAAGGTGCTCTAAACTTTTGAACGATAGTATATCCATACGAAAAATGCAAACGCAATAAAATATAAGGGAGAATCGTGTAGTAGTAATCAGTTCAGATATTTTTAAATTGAATTAAAAAAAAAAAAAGAAATTGATTTACGGTATCAATGAATTTTAATAGAGTAAAGAAAATTGTGTTTCTCTCGTGTTTGTCAGTAGAAGTGAGAAATATTATAATTTTGGTTAGTACAGGGGCTGAAAACGATTACGATATTGATTTTCGTTTCGAAAACAGTCATGCCTTGTATATTAAATATATATAAAAAATTCCAAGTGTAATTGAACTGCAGCAAATGTGTTAAAAAAATCTAAAATACAAATATAAAATAATGTAGAAGTGGAAACAGAGGATGAATGAAAATTGAGAGCAGCTTTACAGATAGTCTACTGTAGTCAAGGGTAATAAGAAAATAAAAAATAATTAGTAAAATAATCAGTAATAGCACGTTGATTATATAATTATAAGTTTTAACACTCACTAACTTAGTTTTAACAAGCTAACTAAATTATAACAAAATCGTAGAAGACGATAAGCGATAATTATGTCCGAAATTAATAAACAAAGAGCATTATTAACTCATTAATGTCTGTCTATTAGAAAACCATCATAGATATACAAGCTTGACAAACGTATTATAATCAATGTTATAATCATTTCAGAACCATTGTGAAATCATTATGATAATATTATTCGAAATCGAAACAGATATGAGCCTTTAACAAGATCTTTTTCACTCATAACTATTTCAGAGTTATTTCGGTTCTTTAAGGTTTTCGTACAACAGTTATTAATAGTTATTAACATTTGCAATATGGAGGAATCATTGTTGAAACATTTTCAAAATATTAACACACTGACTATCACGCGAAAATAAATATGGCACGAAATATTTAACTGTTTTAAAATATTGGAGCACGACTTGTGTTTTTCACTTCATAATATTATCTAGCTACGTATAATGTTAAAAATTCTATTATTAATGATATTCTTGATCATTCTAAAATATTTCAAGAAGCAGAAAAACGCTGGCAACCAGTGATTATCGTAGCAATACTACTTTTTAAGGTATTCATGTGGCATGCTCGTGGTCTTCTCGCAAACGATTCATCGATCACGATGATGTACAAATATCTGTATGTTTTATAATAGCAACGCATACACATTTATGTATACACGTACACGAGTGTTAATTTTAATCAAAAAAATCCAAAAGGATTCAACCAGGATAGTTGAACAAATTATAATCGATCAGGTTAAAAGCCTCTCTGTCTGTTGAAAGGAGAGCGAAACATAAAGCTAGAAACACCAAGTTAAGAAAAAGATCAATTCCAAGAAATTTCGCAGAATTTCGCAGAATTACTTTCAGAGAGAAAGAGAAAGATTTAACATTTTTAAATGAAGTAAGCGACAAACAGCAATAAACATTGGAAAGGAACATCAATTTCCCTGGGATTTTATAATTTTCATTAGTAATCCCGAGCGTTTCCAGCCTTTTGGAATAAAGCGCGCGAGAGAACGACGCCGGCTAAATCGTAGCCGACTGTGACTAATTATAAGAATTACCGTCGCCGAGCGGGATGCAGAGGCGTAGAGAGAATAACGGCGGCACGACGCGGGTAAGGAAAAACGAAAGAACGATACGTTTAATCTGTAAGCAAAGCGGGTAACAGTCCTGCACCAGCGGGGCGTGTCGAGCGCGGAGAAACAACGGCGCGGCACGTTTCACAAGAGGGTGGAGAGAGGCAAGAGGGCGAAAAGCAAGAAACGCGAGACACGATTCGAGGGGGGGTTGAAGAATAAAAAGGACCTGTTCGCAGCCGTGGGGAAGAAACGGGATGACGTTCCAGCCCTAAATTGTCTTACCGACGAGCTCGCGGCTAAAAATCAATGACATTTAAGAGAGAATCGTTAGGAAGAAAGGAAGAAAAGAGGCGGGTGGTGTGCCTCGCGCAAAAAGATACGACGATCCTGTGAACCTATGAGATAGGGAGTGGTCCTTTATTTCGATGGAGAGCAACTCCGACGATCGTTGGCCGTTTCTTCTGGCCGAGTTTCGCTGGCTACTTACAAAAATCGAGATCTACAAGTTGGAAGAGAGGGTTCGAGTTGAAACGAAGAGACAGATACAGTCTGAGATATTAAAAGCGACGAGGGATGAAGAGAAGGGAGCGTAAGTAAACAGACAGATTGCTCCAAATATGGTAAAAAGATCTTTCCATCAAACTATTGTCACGATAAAAAAAATTGTTATTAATTGAATGGTGATTTCGAATAAAATTTATGTTACACGAGTATGAGTATGAACAGTAGTACGAGATTGTTTTATATATTCGTCGGAAATTGATGTAAAATAAGAAAAAACAGAGAGTATTTTATACGTTTGAAACTTATGGAGAAAGTACAATTTTAAACCGCGTTATCTCGGAATGTGAAGAATATACGATAGATCTCTATTCAATTGGATACCTGTAATGGAGAAGGTTTCAATGAATATCTGAATGAACGCTCTTCAGCTTTCTTCAAACACCTAGCTTTCTTTGCGTTGGAATTTCCAATACAAACCCGTACAAAATCAGTACGATAATACATTCTCTTCATTCAACAGTTGTCCTCATAACGTTCCACAAGTTCAAGATAAATCTTGTTACTCGACGTGTACTATCTTTACTTTGAGATCCGTTCAATGATAAATCGGTTTTTATAACTACATTTTATTAACGAAAACGATATCTAACGAAAAGTATCGTCTGAATATTTTTAACTATTTACCGATTTTTAATAGATCTTCTTTCTGATCTTTATCAAGAAATTTGACAGAACTTCATACTATTTCACCGTTAATGAAAAATATATTAATCTAACAATTATCCGAGGAGGCGAACAATTATCCAGCGAAGAAATAAGAATTCACATGCACATTTTAAACAGACTCTTCGTTTGTTCCAAACCAAAAAGAAAAATTAATCGAAGAACGCGTTATTTAGGAGGTTATTTGCCCCACTATGCGGGGTGAAGCCAGACAAAATTATTGCTGAAAGAAAACCGAGGGTAGCAGAGAAAAAGAGAGAGAGAGATAGAAAAGGAGAAGAAAAATAAAAGAAAAAAAATGAGAGAAAAGGGTCCGAGAAAAAGTCGAAACGAAATGGCACGCGACGAGGCCTGAAGCCCGGACTGAAACGACTAAACGAAGCACTCGTTCGGCCTGGCGTCTCGACGAGTTCCGCTTTAAAGATAACGAAGCGAGTTCTTCGCGAAATAAAGGTAGGTAACCGTCGCGGCACCTGTCGAGTGTTTGTCGAGACTGTCTCCGTTAGGTCGACAGGAGCGACAGGTGGCTTCGTTCTCTCCTCTTTTCCCTCTTTCCAACCCCGGTGTGACCCTCCCTCCCTCCCACTCTCCTGTCTCATCCCTACACCGCTCATACTTTCTATTTCAAGACACTCTGTGTCTACCTTCCTCGCGGTATTACCTTCATCCGTCTTTTTCCCTTCGTTTCCTTAGCTCCCGTGCCCGTGACTGCCGTCACTCGCTCGGGGGTATGATTTAAAGTGTAAACTTAAATATTCGAGTCGGCGCCGCCGTGTAAATAGATTCGATATTAATGGAGCTTCCGCGCCTTGGAAATCTTGGATACAGAAGTCGGGCGTGAGGAAATTCGCGCGAACGATTCGGCACCCTTCGAGGAAAATCGGGAATTTTTCGTTTCTGGAATTTTTCAACTTGTGTAGCACGTGGGAAGATACGTGGCTGGCTGATCCGTGGACACCTCGAGGGAGGATTCCAGACACCGAATACCCTTGGGAATTCCCGGAGCTTCTTTGCATCTGTTAAAATTCGCGAGACCTCTTTAAAAATATGCTTACCTGAATCTTCTTTCCGCGCGTGACAATGGTGTTTGTCCTGCCGTTGAATATCAAGGTGAGATTTCTTATAAACGTCAGATGTATCGATATGATGGAGAGGTATTTTTCTGTCTCTTTTTTTTTTGGATATACGTGATTTTGTTGCGTCGAATGTTTCTTTGAGATTTTATAGAGAATCTCATCTTAAATCTGTTCTGTTTTATGAAACAGATATCTCGTCTGTGGAAGATTAATCCCTTCGGTATGGAATTGTTCTTGCCTTCGCAATAAAGTATAATCAATTACACTTGGTACATAAAAGAAACAATTTTTGAGACTTCATTGCGATAAGTATCCACAAGAAACAAGACTATTAAATTCATAAATAACCATAAACATTCAAGCACATAATTACATAATTATATCATTCGCAATATCTTCACTGCAAGTTTTGCGAATTCTTTCAAATATATAAGATAAACTAAAACACGATAAACAAGGACTGTGATAAAATTTCAATATAATTGAAGATTAATAAATTTAATCAACTAATAATGGAAATCGATTCAAGTTAACGTTCGTTATTCGCCGACCGTACCGAAGTGATCAAGAACGAGGATAACAGGGAGGATGGAACGGTGGGTAGAATGAAAACGCGGCTGGTTAGAGAAAAATAAAGGAAGCTTTATTCTTTACATACCATAGCAGGCGATACCGAGTCGATAGCGCGTCAATGTCCCCGGGTTCTTCTGCCCGGCGACGTTGGCGTGCCGGTCAACGGATACAAACGAATATCGGGAGGAAGATCGGGGTGACGTGGGGTCGGGAAATACGGCGAGTCGATAGTGGATCATTCCTGGGTGGGTCGTATCGTACACACGCTTGTTTCCACACGTTCGGATCCAAGCGGCGGCCGCGTGACCCGCGAGGTCACGCGAGAATCGCCGCAAGTTTGTGCAGGTTCATGATGGTGGTGGCGTCGCCCGGCTGCAGCCTCAACGCCTCGCTGTAAGCGGCCGCCGCTTGCTTGTATTTGCCATTCAGGTGAAGAATCGCGCCGAGGTTCGTGTGACTTCGCGCCTCGTGCGGCCTCAGGCTGGCCGCGTGCCTGTACCACACCTCCGCGTCGTCCAGCCGGTCCGCTTGCCGCAGCGCGGACGCCGCCGCCATCGACAGCTCGTAATCGGATCTGGAAAGTTCGGCGGCGCGTAGTTGCTCCTCCGCCGCCTCCGATAGCCGACCCTGCGACGTCAGGAACAGTCCTGCGAAGCCACACAGAGAGACCGTCTCAAACTTATATAATACCTAGCTAATAGTACGCAGCGATGTTGCGCCACGGAGAGAATTTTGCCCTCCGGAGAATTAGCTTCCAGTTTCCAAGCTTTCCTATCGGGATTATTAATTTGACAATTACTCGCGAAGACAGAGTCATCGATTTCATGCTTTGCCCGAGGTTATTATATCGCGATCAGTGTCGCAAAGATTTTTGTTGCCAGCCGTTGTTTATTAAAAAATTATTTAATTACCCAGACGCACACAATTTTATGTCTGTATATTCGTGTGTGTGTATGTGAGTATGAATGGTGAGATATTGAGATAAAGGTTGGGTTTGAGATGGGATGGATCTAGGCGTATCTATTGTTTATTATTTGTTACAATAAGAAAATATAGAAGAAGATATAGAGAAAGACGAAAATTCAACGAAACATTAGGTAGATACTTTCTAAGAACACTATATTGTATTATTTTCTTAATATAAATTTAAAAAAAATTAAAACTAAAATATCTGTCAAATATTTATATAAATAGGTTAACGCTCTTTTTAAAAAACTAAGTTGATTTTCGCATGTCTTTCTCAAACTAACTATCTCAAATTAATTACTTTTGAAATTATTTGAAACTGAACAAGATCCCGGTTTCAAACAGTTCTAGAAATAATACAGATTACATCATAATAGTTGCATTAATAATTGAAAATAGAACAATATTTCCTCTTTTCTTCTCCACAACGAAGCATTTTTCAATCTCTTGCAACTGATATTCGTTCTCCATGTAACAATAAATAATGAAATATATATATATATACGTACATTATTACATAGTATGTAAATTATTAATATCAACCCGTACGTGTAACATCATAATATTTAATAAAACTTACAATTAAATTCCATCCAGATTCATTTCATTAAAAACGTATAAAACGTTTATTGAAAATCATGAATCGTTTTAATTCAATGACCAGAGACTGCATATTAAAACTCTTTACGCAGGATGGCGTCTAACGGGACAGTATAAAATAACGATGTATCTTGCAATCATCGAAGCCTGAACTTTTCACACTAATATCACACGAAGCTTAAACTTTCTGAAAGACTTAGCTCTTTAGATTCATTCCGTGAGTAATACGCTTAATACTATCATCGAAATATGTGTTGTATAATCGTTTATAATCCTCATCGATATATAATTCAGACAGATCAAGCTTCCAAGTTTAAGGATTCGAGGAGTTCATGACTTAAGAAGAACGTCACTGTTCGGTCCTTGCATTCATTTTCAAATAGTTCAGTTTTTGATCATTTTTATTGGACATTTATATTGAACGTTTGAGGTTCAATCATTTGACGTTAGAACCGCGGCTCGAGGTTTCCAAGCTCGGGACTCAGGACTTATTTCAACGACTAGCATAAGGTATATATGGTCAAGGTTGCCAGCAGAGGAGTGTCCTCAAAATTCGGTTCTTGGCGTACGACAAACCGCCATAAATTCAACCGGTGATATATAACGGGACCGTTCTGCGGACTACTGCCTAATGACGCGTGCCACCGAGAGAGATAAACCGTGCCTGAACTTTTTGCTCGAGGAAAGCTGAAAAATCCGGCTGCGACGCGAGACTCTTTTTCGTGAGTAGATTAATCCTGCACTGCAAAGGATCGGCCGATCGATGACCGCTGACCACTCGCTCGCGCGGAGTGGAAAAAGCCGATTTTTGAAAAGGAAGCTGAAAAGAGAACGAACCGAGGAAGAGTCTGTTGGCAAAGATTAGAAACGCAGGGACGACACAAGTTTGAATGTGGCACGAGAAAAACTAACAATAAGTCTGAACGAAGAATAAAAATACGCGACGAGTACTGTCCTTTTCAATTCGATATACTCCTGTTCAAAAGTATTAAAATTCTTGCTGGTTGTTTTTTTGTGAATATTTCTGTCCATTATATTAACAGAAATTCATTAAAGTTTTTGAATTTTTTTGTCTTGGTATAATATATATATGTATATGTATATATTAAAAACAGATTATTTAATTGTAATCGTCCTAAAAAAATAATGTCAGTTATCATAGATTTTTATCATTATACTAAATAGATTTACTATAATACATTTTAATATATTTAGTATATATCTGGTACAATGATAAATAAAAGTATATTGCCATTATACTAAATATATTATATATGTATCTCAAAATACAATAGATAGTAATTCTTAAATACTTTCTAATCATTTCTGAAAGTGTCCTAATACTTAAAAAACGACGGTGTACTTACGAGGGAGCACATAATATTTGATCACAACTTTTTATTGAAATTACAACTAATGCAAACGAATGCATATAAATTAATAAAATTGTAGAAAATTTCAACGCGATGTAACGCGATGACAGACCGGTGTACAAACTCACCTTCATACTTGCACAACAAACTTGCTCAGTTGGTAATGACAGTTGCCGCTAATAACGAAACGGCCAGAGATTTCCGCGAGGAGGACTCTTTTCCGGGAATTTCAATACCCGTCGATCTCTTCCGGCCACTGGCTCCCCTTTAATATCCGCTACTCCCTCGTGACTATTTCTTTTTTCCAATTAGCTCCTGCTTCTTCGTTGTCACTCCCCCCCCTCCCCCCTCCCCTTTCCTCTCTAGTCGCAGTATCTACTTTCATCTGGCAGGAAAATATTATACGAAGGTATTTAGAACGACCCGACGGAATCTCGCGATCCTCTTATCTTCTTCTATAAAACGGTCCCTTGAAAAAGATCCCGGTGAACCCAGCCTTATCGTCGCGCGTCCCTTGACACTATCCTCGGTCTCCGCGGTCTGTTTTCTTTTCGTTCCCTTGTCCCAACGTGGAAGAGAGGAACTGCTAATGTCCTCGCTCGGTGTAGCGTATAGTCGTGGAATTAATTATACCCGAGCAGAACAACAGGCCAAAGGACGAATCTGTCGTAGACCACTTCAATTTCCTCGACAATGACGCTCGGATCTCGGTGTTCTCGTTCCTTTAATAATTAACGAGTATCTCTTATTGTTTCACGAACGACTGTACGTAGATTGTACCGGGACGTTTCTCTCGGAGTGGTTGGCGAGGAAAAAGGACCGTGGAAACGACGTTTGACGACGTTCGATTATTCAACGATTCGTTTTTAACGAGCATGAATGATCTCGGTATACTTCTTACCATTGGGCCATGATCTTTTTATTATACTTTTATAGAGGTGATATTTTTAATGGATGCTTGTCGCGAATTTATTAAAAAACGCTATATATAAATTTGTATTCCGTACTAAAGATTCAGTGTGTCTGTCTTTTGTTTGAGTACATTCTATTTCAGATCGTAGTATGTCTAAATTTAATTTATTATGTGGACAATATCCATGGATACGAGTTAAATGAATTATTGATGCACGGTGCAATTCAAATTGCATTGTGCATTTAGCAATTATATATAATGATACACTGAATTTAAATTTTCTTTAGTCTTCTGTTAATTGAAAACTAAAATATGTAAAATGTATGTATATGCGTGAACCTCGAATTTTTCTCGCATTATTATTGTATAACCCATTGTTGGAAATTTGTGCTACTGTGCACATTAGTCTTGTATGTGAACCATTTACGGAAACAGATTTTACTAATATGTGTATCATTTCCATGAAGATATCACCAAAAGATTAGGTGCCAATATTTTGATTCACTACAGGGTGGAAAGAAAAGTTTATCCATAGCTATCATAGATGAGTGTAAAGAACCTGCTGCGAAATTGATCTTGACCTTGAATTTCAACGACAAAAAATTTTTTTTTTCTTACATTGTATTCTACTCATCACGAAGATAAAACTTTCTCGAGGAACCTAATAGTTTTCTTAAAAAATGACAAAAAAGTTTCGTTCTAACAGCGACTTTATCCTTCAGGACACGTAAATGTGATATTTATATTCTGAATAATGTTAACAATTAGTTTTATCATTTCTACTATAATTATGTAATATATAATAAATCAGATGTTAGTGAAACTGAATACGAAAATTATGTAAATTAGACATCCACTAGTCTAGAATCATAAAGTCGCTGTTAGCACGCACGCGTCCGCAGTGTTAAATGATTAAAAAATTCTTTTTGTCCTTTTTCAAAAGAACTATTAAGTTGCGACCTATGGTTCCTTGGTTTTACCTTTGTGATGAGTAGAATACAATGCAAAAAAAAAAAATTTCATCTTGAAATATAGAGTCATAAAGTCGCTGTTAGAACGAAACTTTTTTGTCATTTTTTAAGAAAACTATTAGGTTCCTCGAGAAAGTTTTATCTTCGTGATGAGTAGAATATAATGTAAGAAAAAAAATTTTTTTTTAAATTCAAGGTCAAGATCAATTTCGCGGCAGGTTCTTTACATGTATCTCCATCAAATCGAAGGTGTAGAATTCATCCATGATAACCAAACTTTCCTTTCCACCCTGTACATGTATAGACTGTTGTAATAAAAGCAAAAAGAGAGAACGGAAACTATTAATGCGCGTGTACCTGTGTCACATATATATGTGTTTATAATTTATTGTTCAATTGCAATCAGATCTGTCAATACCCAACAGTGTCTATTGAATTATAATATCGATTTCGCGTCGTCTAGACCGGAGGGGAAGAGCAGTGTTGAAGTCAACGTGTTAATTAAAGGGCTAGCGGGCAATTATACCGTACCGTAATGGTGGTGCACGCTCGAGTCGTCCGGCGCCAACCTACGGGCTCTCAGGAACCATCTCTCGGCCTCCAGCACACGGCTCGACTGCGGAAGAAACCAGGCAAATTAGTAATCGGAAGTTAGTTCGATCGGTGGCCGCCATTGTCGACGCGGTCTACCAATTCACGGATCGTCGAGTTGTAACGAAATTCATTCCAGCGCGATACGGGGCACGCGGGGAAACGGACGAAACAGAGGATTTCGGTTTCACCTCGGCGCGCAGGCAGGAAGCGACACCGGCGTAAAAGATGGAAATGGAATTTCGATACGGTTCGCGGGGCCTCGGCCAACACGAACGAAAATTCATCGGCAACGCGACACGACGTCGACATTTATCGGTCAAACGTTCAATTACGCTCGGGCATCGTTTACCGGTATTGACTTTCCATTGACCCTTCCGGTCGCCGCGTGACACACATCGTAATTTACCGAGACTGAGACTTCCGGAAGCTAACGCACGAGAAACGATACACAGCAAGGAAGACGATGTTGATCTTGCGGAATGGAGAAAGTTACGAGAAGAATCCAAATTAGTGGTATTATTTACAAGAGAGTGTATCTTATAATCGTTTTATGATTTTCAAACGTGTTGTCGAAATTATGATTCCGAGTATTCTTTTTCTTGTATACGTTGCGTACGAAAATTATTCGAACGCTTGTAGGATATATTATGTAAAGTATTACGTAGAAAGTAATACCTAGAAAGTAATACCTAGAATTTTGTGATTAATAAAATTTATTATATTATATTAGTTAATGTTTGAAACTTGCTAAATTCAATATGAGTTGTGATTTGTCTGTTTATTATAAAAGTTAGGTAAACACTGAATCCGAATACATTTTTATAACACTTGAAACTTCGATCTAAGAAAGCAAGTTAGTCGCAATACTAATATAAGCCATTTTAAAAGAGAACAGACAACTTGCCATTTATGTGAAAAATTTGAAGTAGAAAATACAAACAGGAACAATGAACCACAGAAATATTAATAGTAATCGATAATTAAAATTTTAACTGTAAAGATTATAAAATTATTTAGAACGGACAAGATACATCGAATCTTAGGAATTGAAATTTGATTAATATTATTTTCAAGAAAGCTATAATAGTTTCAAGAATACCATTTTTGCCATTTCATCTGCAAGAATCTAATATTTTATCATGTTATTTTCTTTAGCTTCAGAGATATACAGAAATATATGTTTTAGACTGCTTGAGTTAAATTTACATTAGATTTCACAGTCAAGCAATAAATAAAAAATAATAATTACAATTTATATGGAATTTTATAATATGCCATTATTAATATTATTGATTATAAAATTAAAAAAAAAAGAAATACAATTATGAAACCGTCTATAAAACAAAAGAATCAACGAGATCGATAAAGCATGCTCTTTTCTATATTATTACTACAAAATTCACATATCTAACTCGAATCATATTTTTAAATTACTGAAACCGAAATTGTAAGTGATCATTCTAATTTCTAATTTCCATTTTCCGCCTGTCAATTTCCAATTGATGATCGTTCGCGCGTACGATTCGCCATCGACGATGGCCAAAAAAAAAAAAAAGAAAAAATAAAAAATAAAAAAAAAAGAAAAAAGGGGGAAAAAAATATTGAAACATTTCTATTTGAGTAACTCTCTGTTTCATATCGTTCGACGCGTTATTTACGCTAGCGATATGATATAATTTTATTACTACACGACAGAGACGGGAACTAAATCAGCAAATTAAATGAAACTTTATCAGCCGTGAAGCTATTTCATTTACGAGCAATCAATTTGAAGTTATTCCGCGAACGACAGGCACCGAGTGTAGGAAAGGACTAATGGAAAATTGGCAATTCGGTAATATTATCATGGCAAGCAATCAACTGTACTATACGTTACTGATAATGCGTCCGCTGTTGCACAACTATATCGATCAGCATGTAATGTAATCGTATCGAATGACTATGCTTGCAATGTTGGAACACGGAGGTGAACCTATCATTTGTGGATTTGTAATGAAACATGTTTCAATTACTTCGCTTTCACGCCAAGTCAAAAAATAGAAAGGAACAGTCTCTGACCGTTGAATTAGGATCGTTCATAATTTTACATGTTTTTGATGAAATCGAGTGGCTCGAAGGAAATTTAATTACAAATTCAATTAACCATTAATTATTACATACATACCCACTGGTAATTAATATATTACTATACGTGATGTCTTATTATTTATTATTATTGAATACTTATTGTTGTAATTATAGGTTTAGCATCGGATCGCTAAGAAAATATTATTTTATACGAATACTTCTCTTCAAATTACTATGATTTTTCAGTGTCAGATTATTCAAAGATTAGCACATCGTACAAAATAACACGTTCTTTTTTTTCTATCGATAAAAATATCGAACTAAGCAAGACGAAATAAATATCCTGTATACACATGCAACCACGCGTATTATCGAAGTAAATTTATCGAAAAAACTCGAATTCTTTCCTCCAACGACATTGTACCATATCGTATGACGATGTTCTTTTTTTCGCAGGATTATTGGAACCGCATCTTCCTTATTTTTTTCGTTATTTACCTATCGAAACGAAGTTATTAAATTAATTGAAACAAATCTCGTCAAAATTCGATCGATAGTCCTCGTCACTTGTTCAGTATACGAACGCTAATTGATCGTAAAAGCATCTGCGAAAAGAGTGCTTTGTTTGGAGAACGAGACACGTGCAGGAAGAAGGGTGAAAGAGAAGGGGGAGGGAAGCATCGCGCGTCCCGAATCTCTCTCGGCTCAGTGAGCGTAATCGTCGGTAGTGTTAGATATGTTTTCAGGAGAAATACCGGTTTCCGGTCAACGATTGGCCAGCCCGGAACACGGAACGGTCAGTGGATCGAGCAGAATCAGCTTAACTGCACGCTGTTTCCCGTCGGCGGGTTTCTCTTTAAGTGATGTGGGTCAGCCGATTCTCGGCCGGCCTATCGTGTTCGATCCCGGCCGCGCGGCAGCGTAGCGCCACGTCGCGCCAAAATAGTACTAACTACTTACGTGCCGAATCGTAGGTTTGCTAAGTGATGTGGGTCGCTACGTGGCCAGACTCGCCGAGCGAGAGCCTGCAATCCCGGTTATCGGCTAATGCCGATTATATCGTTTCATATTCGAGCCAGAGAGCTTTCGTCACGATTTATTCCCACTATTTTTCTCTTTCTCTCTCTCTCTCTCGCATTTCTCTTTCATTCTCATTTGACGTTAGAGTTCTGAGCATAGATATTACACGTTACGTAGATGATATCGAGTAAATATGCTTGCTCGAAGAAGCACGCGAATGTGAATGAATTCGGAAGTAAGTATATAGAGAGTACCGAGAGAGTATTGTAAGTGGTTATTTGATGATGGCAACGTGTGCTACGTGAAGTTCGATCGCTCAAATGTGAAGGAATTTTGGCACTGTGTGCAAGCGACGATATTATATACTACGTATGTTGCTCGTTCGAATGTGAATGAATTTGGGATCTGTACGAACGTAAGTAATTTGATAATGCTTGGATAATTATGTATTTGCTTGTCTAAGTGCCAATGAATTTGGGACCATATGGAATTGTAAGCGGTTGTTTAAGTAATTTTATCTTTTTATCTTTTTAAAAGCAGTATTATGCTTTGAATATTTCATGCACTTTTGCATTCTCCACAAATTTTCCATAAATGTATAAAAATTCGCAGTGCGTGTGTACGTTTGTTCAAATGTGAATGAATTTGTATAGAATTAGCTGATGCAAATGGTGATTCATTATGATAATATTATTACGAAGACGATGTCGTATAAATTTGTTTAAATGTGAACGAGCATTTAGAATTTTACGGAAGTGACGATGATATTAACGATAACATTGTATGCATGTTGTTTGGTCAAACGGGAATGAATTTCCGACTATGTAGAACTGACGAATGTGAACGATGATCCAATGACAGTATCACACGTGTAAATTCATAATACACGTTGTTTGTCCAAATGCGAGCTCCAAATTTGGGACTGTACGGAATTGATGAACGTAAGTGATGATCCAGTGATCATAATCCAATATGTTGTTTGTTCAAACATGTACGGAACTGACAAATGTAAGGGATGATACGATGATGATATATTATGTGAATGGTGCCGTGTAGAGCTTGTACGAATTACCATCCAAATGTGACTGTATTTGGAATGTGATTGTATAGGACTGACGAACGTAAGTGATGATCCAATGATGATATTACATGTTGCGTAAACTATACCAGTAATAGAGTTGTTTGCACGAGTATGAATGAATTTGGGACTGCGTGAAATTAACGAATATAAGTGATGATCTTTCATTACATTCTAATTTCGTATTTTTAGAAATGGAACAAAAATCTTTTATGTTATCTCTAGAAGTATTTTGATCGATTCAACTGATCAATTATTCATCGCATTTTTTGAAGAAATTTTAGAAAATTCCTTGGACTGTTAATAATCTATTAAAAATTGCATTTTTCACTATATCAATAAGCACTCTATTCTGAAATACACTTTATTTATTCATTATTCATTCATTCATTTATTACTCTCGTCAAGTATAATATCGTTTTCTAAAAATGTTTTTATTAAAAATGTCACTTTTAATAAGACATTTGACATTTGACTCCAGCAATATTTTTCAAACGGCGATAAAGATCTTGCTCGAAAGAAAATTCATTACTACAAACGCGATTCTTGGTTTCAATTTTGCGTTCGAAGTTTCCTTGAAAGTTTCGCCCCGCTAACATGGAAGCGAAGCAGGTGAATATAAAAATTCAAGGACCGTAGCCGTAAACTTTCTTTCGTCCGTCACTGTTCGCCGTGTCTGTACAAAAAGATATTTGCCAAAGTGACGAGGATGAAATTACGGAAATTAAAAACAAACTGCCCGAAACTTTGCCAAGTAACGACAAAGTATTCCTCAACTTCGAAAAATAACGATCTCGACGATATCATGACGCTAAACCTGGTCTAACTCTAGCAAACTCCCTCTCCCTCTCTCTCNCCTGGTCTAACTCTAGCAAACTCCCTCTCCCCCTCTCTCTCTCTCTTCTTCTTCGCTTCTTTACTTTCCTCGCGATTGGATATTTATCAGGATTCAAAGGAAAAAGTAGTTTTCGAAAGTGTTGGAGACCTGTCGATCGGGGCGAGGCGGGACCGATGTAGAAGAGCCGTTACTTTGCAAACAGCGTGAAACGCTGCCGAGGGGGAGGGAAGATGGGATCGGGTTCTTTGACGCGACGTGCGATCGGAAAGTTGGCCGATTCTAGCCCTACGGCGTTCTGTTTTTCCACCGGCGGTTCCGTGGGAAATCTGGGATAGGTAGGGCAGCGTTGCGCTCTAGCAAGCCGTAACTCGGCGGTCTCGGTACACGAAATTCCCGTTGAACGATATTGGTCAGGCCGCGGTAAACTTGGAAACTGGATCCGCGCTCTGATGAAAGAGAACCGATCTAAAACTGGTAACTACTTACGTTTCGGGCCAAAAGTTTCCCGTAAGTGATGTGGGCCGGCACGTGGTCAGGCTGGCTGGCCAAACTCGCCTGGAACCACCTTTCCGCTTCCGCGTACTGTTGCAGCCTCGACAGAGTTTCTCCCAGCAGATTGTAAACGCTCTGTAAAACAGAGCCGATCGTCGGACCACACTTTCTATCTCACTCCTCTCTCTCTCTCTCTCTCGTTCCTTCTCCCTCTTTCCCTTTCTTTTCTATAAACAAATCGAATTTTGTTTCTCGACAATGACGTTCCCTTAATACCGCGAAACGAACGACGAAGCGATCCTCTTTAACTGCGTGGGAATAATAGAACCCGACGGAGCACACGTAGAATTATTCTACAGAGAATTTATGTGCATGCTGGAAAGTATGCGAGCGCTTAAAATTTTCACGGGGTCTCTGACGTACGATTCGTATTATTATTGTTGAATGATGCTTATTGCTAATTTCTCATGCAAGTACATTGAACAAGGTATACGATACTACTTAAAAGTGAACAGTGAATTTTGAAATCCCATGAAAGGAATGACTTTTTACCAAATACAATTATTTCAAAACAGTGTAACATGTGAGACATTTTTTGACACAATAGACAATATATTTGCGTGATTCCATTTCACTGAGATTAACCTGTATTTCTATTTCTTGAACAAACATTTGAGAAACAAGAATGTACTTGTAATATTTATGTAATATACAAATTAACTGCGAACAAAATGCTTCATTTGTTTCAGACGTTATTTCCTTTGAGTTTTTAATATAAATTTTTTAGCACAGATGTATATGGAATATATTTTAATAATATTAAACTGGACAATTTCATTATTCAAATCTCTTGAATAGAGAATCGTATGATGTTCGCATGATCATTTTATTATGGTACGATGCAAAAACATAATTAATAATTCAATTATGTTTTTAGCAAGGACATAATTGAAAAATATTTTAAATAAAGAAGCACATTACGATTTTTTAAACGCAGCAGAACATGTAACAGTTGATGAAATATGTTACAAAGTAAAATGCACGAAATTTAATCGAATTTATTAATGACGAATTTAATCGACTTCATTACTAAATAAAATTGATGAAATTACATTATTAACTTTATTAATAAATTCTATCCTATCCGTATGAAACAAAAACGCGGACCGCGAATTTCTATGCAAACTCGTACTTTTGAAAATATAATTAAACAAATATAATTTTGGTGGAAAATTGTTTCACCTACTAAATGTTGTAAAAATCTCTCAGCCTTTCATACATCGTTATTACGTGCATCCTGTGCAATTTTGCACTTTAAAGTTTCTCACAAATGCATAAAAATCCGTGGTCGTGGTTATAAGAATTAACTCTATGCGTCCCATAATAATCCTCAAAGTGTAGGCCAGCAGGTTTTGCGTTGTTACACAGGATACATATATGTACACAAAAGAAGGTAAAACAAACGATTCTACAAACGAAAGAATATGAAATTTTCGTATTTAGTCTCTTTACAAATAATCTTATAATAACATGTTGAATAAATATATGTCAAAAAAGTATATCTTCGAAGATGAACTTTTCTTCAACTTTTTCTAATAGATTAGATTAGATCTAATTAGATAATTTGTTCAATTATAAATATTTTTTCGCAGATTCTCTGGAGTAAAGTTAATATTTGTATTTGTATTATTATTATTATTATGTTTATATTTATATTATTTGTGTAATATATTTATATATATATGTATTGTTGTTATATCGAGATCAATAAATGTCACTTTACTGGAGATCCACGAGCAGCCCATGTGAATACTTCCGTTTTAAAAATCTACGCGTGTATTACTCAGCAGAATTGTATTAACAAAACTATAAATATCGATTGTAGAGCGACAGTTGTCAGTGGATCGATGCTTTTGCATCATAGTTAGAACCAGCAGATATTATGGCCATAATCCAGTGCGAAGAAACGATGGATTCCGAATAAATTCGAGCGTTCGTGTCACTTGTTTCTCGAGGGATCAAAGATCATTGATGATTTGCAAGGACTTTTACTTTATTCGTCTACGCGCAAGGGAGCCAAACCCTTATCAACGAGCAGGAAAATTACTATCCCGCTATAAATTCCCATAAAAAGGAGAAAAAAGAAGAAATGTTTCAACTTCTCCTCGACGTAGTATCATGCAAACGAGCCAACATTCCCGGCTCTGGATATTTCAACGAACGAATTAACACCGTTGCTCCCTCGATGAAACCCATTTCCCTTCGCGCTAAACACAAGAACGTCGGCTGGCAGGAACGAACGAACGAACGAACGGCGTCGAAGGCGCGATTAATATCGGGCCGGCGCACGATAAATCCGCGAGGAGGAAAGTAATTGGCTGGGAGAGAGAAAGGGAGAGAGAGGGAGAGGGAGAAGGACGGCGGGTAGGGCCGAATGGAATCAGTTTCGGGAAGTTTTCTGATTTTCAGGACCGACGGCTGCTGCTAATGGCCGACGGAACTCCGACCACGGGCGTTCTCACGGACAACGTTTTAGATTCGAGTGTTGCGTGTGTGACGCGTTTCAACACTCTCGTCGGTGCACGGTACGAGGGCGGTTTTAAGGGTGGATCGAGGAGGGGTGAGTACGTGATAGGCAGTGGGTTGGAGAAGGGAACAAGTATAGACGAGAACAAGATGGGAACATAAACGACCGGCAGTGTTACGGAACGACTAACAGCGAAAAGCTTCTTTCCGGCAGCGCGCACCGGCTTGCCCTCCAATCCCTCCGTGTTCTATAGGCTAAAACTTTTATGATTTTCCTCGTGTCCTGGTGTGTGCAACTGCGGAATAAACAAAGGAAACTGTGCGATTAGGTAGATCTAGCCAGAGAGAGAGGAAAGAAAAGTGAGAAAAAGTATCGAAGAGTGGATTGATCTTGCAGGGCACCTGGTACTGGACGTAGAACTAGATCTGCGGCGATTGAAATGTGATAGTTTGAAGAACTGGCCACCTGAGCACAAAATTAGCTTCGATTTTTGCAACATCTCTTTCCTACGGAATTTTAATATCAGTCGGGATTGTCAGGAAGTGAATGACATGGAAGAATATATAAGTATTGAAAGTGATGTACGTAAAACAATCTTCTACGGAGTGGTTTGGTTTCTTTTCACACGAATTTGCATAAAATCATCGATTTCTGCGCAAATCTATTTTTATGGTGGAGTGGTTTGGTTTCTTTTCACACGAATTTGCATAAAATCATCGATTTCTGCGCAAATCTATTTTTATGGAAAATTATACGATTGAAGAAACAGAATTGTAACGAAAATTCCTTTTATCTTAATAACCGGAATTTTCATTTTAAAAATCCGAGACACTTGCAATTAATGCAGAATAAAAGAAATAGAATATTATCTTTTCTGTTTACCTAAGAGAGAGAGAGAGAGAGAGAGAGAGAGGGTGGGGAGGAAGTCTTNACTGATAAATAAATTTCAATATATTGGTTGTACTATGATGTATAATGATGTATAATGAATACATGTAACGACTGAACCACAAGGCAGATATATTGAACTTTTTTTTTTTTAATCTGGAAGTTAAATTATGCAGAACGTAAGTTTGTGTGCTGCTTTTTTTACTTATTTCACTGTAATGGATATGAAATTAAAAATCACTTTACGTGAAACGTACTCGAAATATATCAGAAAATAATAGCCATAAATATACTTTGATATGAGAAATCTACTAATATTAACAGAAAATAATAAGTAAATAATCTTAGTTTTAATTGGCGTAAATTATAAACGATTCGATAAACTACGTAAAACGTTCAATCGCGCAAACTTCACGTGACACGAGTCTATTGTAAAATTTAAATCACGATGCGATCGACAGCGAGTTAATCTCCAAACATCGAAGTAATCCTTCAAGAAGCACTTTTTACGCGGCACACCGTCGTGAAAGTTATAACAGAGAGTGTTCAAACCCAGCGTGATTTCCAGCATTATCACACTTTTTTCTCCTTTCTTCACGCATCGATAAAACGTTCGCAATCGCTCTCTTGGACTGCCCCGAAAAACGATCATAACGGGAACGCGCAACTTTGGGCCACGATCGATACTCGCTGAATTTAATTAGCCAAGCCTGGGTATCCTCGCGTGTTTTCCAACAGCGGGTAATTACGAAAATTGCAATTCATACAGGCAAACATACCTTCGCGCGCGATCGTGCGCGGCTACTAATTCGATTTAATGAAGAAGCCCGTGGTAATGTTACAATCAAAACATCGTGCCTGCCTGCCGATCGATGGTAAACGAATTATAATTTTACAAAGCTCCTCCCGTCTCTCCTCGAGTCCGATTCCGAAGGCTACCGCGAATAATTACGAAACGTGTCGGACTTGGTTCGTGATAAACAAGCCTCCCCCTCTCCTCCCTCCCTCCCCCCCTCTGTTAACGTAAGCCAGCGATTTTGGATTGTACCTGCGATTTTACTGAGGCTGTACGTTTTCTTACGTGTCAAACGATATGAGACGCGAGTTGGCAATATATCAGGCAACAGAAATTTGCTGGAGATGTGTCAGGATTCGAAATCACAATCGAATTCAGACGATGTTCAGACCGAGCCGGGAATTGTTTAATAGGTTAAATCGGATTGGCATTTCGAAAGCCTAATTAACCGTTTAATTCGTACTGGAGTATCATACAGATAGCCTGGCACGCTTAAAATAATTACTTTGCTTCGAAACGGGATTGGCGGAATCTCGTTCGAAACGAAGGTAAAAAAATATTATTACTATTATTATTTTCGTTGGAAGAATAAGTTTTACCTAATAATTTATCAAATTCGAGTTGAAATTGAATGACAAATAAGGAATGCAAAATACAAAATGAAATAGAAGAACTACTTTATTCGATGGTCAAATGATCAAATAATTTAGAGAAGAATCATTTGCTTGTTCAAATAAACGAACGTGGGATTTTAAGATAATGTAGAATCGAATAAGATGATATATGACATTTAAATAGTCATTTTCCAATGTACTGGAATATATTTAACAAGTATATCAAAATATTCGGTATTAAACATTTGTATGATAATTAGTCTTTAATTTAATCTTTAATTGTATACATACTAAATATATATTCAGTTTTTTTTAAAATATACGAGTATATACATGATGTATATTTGATTTTCTGAATATTAATTTGATTAACTTATGAGTGATTTGCTAGTACATTTAGATCTTTAGTAATTAGATTATTAGGACAATAGAAAATACATTTTACAATGTCTGCTAATATATTCTTTCTCTCGTTCCAATTAGCATTTTGTGAACCAAATTAACAATGTTATCGATTTCCGATTATACCTGTAAAAAGAGTTGCCCTATATATTTTGGATACATAAATGTAAAAAAGTCCTATAATATACAAAATTCATGAACGATTCAATGAATTTGAATTATAGTATCATTAATATGCTGGCTGTTACGGCGAAATTTATACGTTTTGCTTGTGAAACAGAATACTTATAAAATGCTGCAGCACATTTCTCATTTTACACAGTATTATTTATTTATTTCTGGTTACTTAGAGCTTTATCGACGTTTTATTCCCAAGTATTTATCCTCACTCGACAGTCCCAGTTCACGATGGTATTTAACGAAATTCGTTTCCGAGAATGTAACCTAGGTTCTCAAGATCTTTGCGTCCGAGCTTAAGACCTAAAGAAGGAATTCTCAAATCCGTATATTTCCGAATTCTCACACATCTTCGGCAGTCACGTACGTAGCTAATTCCCGGCGAAGCACATTCCGGTAAATTCCTTTGGCAAATCGATTTGATGGAAAGACGATTTGCCAAAGGAGATGAAGGGGCGCCCCCGTACGTGGTCGTGCCGTGCAAATGGAGTAACAAGCTTGCAAGTGACCTGCACACTGACCTGAGGTGGATAGTGATCCGGCAACGCGTGCAGTGCCTCTCTGTACGCGGACAGGGCCCTTTGTAATCTGCCCTGATCGGCGTAAAGGGCACCTAATTGAAGGAGGGCCTGTACTCTGGCCGCCTCGTGAGCCCTCTTGTCCTTGAGGCCGGAACCGTCCAAAGATGCGCCGGCCCGCAAAACCGCAGCCGCTTCCGTTCCACGTCCAACGGAGGCCAACGCCGCGCCCAAATTCACGTAAGCCTCTGCAAAGACAAAGACGATAAATATATCATGACGCATCGTTTAGATTAGCCTTCTATAAAACCGCGTTTCAGGGAAGGCGATATCGGCCATGAATTTATATAAATTGAATCGGACGGGCACTTCCATTTGCCCTCTTTACATTCTTACCAGACAGTCCATTTCTCTTTCTTGAACTCCTTCTTTCTTGCCTTCACTTTTTGCGAGAGTATTGAAGGACTAGAAATATATCCTCTCGGGGGGGAGTACTTTTTGGTATTCTATCGTAGCTAATCAATAGATTGCGGATTTATAAGAAATTTCGGAGTGCAAATTTTCACTTAATTCGTGTAACATGAAAAAAATATGTAAAAAAATGTACTGTAAGTAATTTGTGTAATTTGTGCAATATTTGCCACGTAAAGCAATTTTCTATCTATAAATTTTTAGTCTTTGCATAATGGATGCTGGTCTGTCATTACTAACAGTAATAGTTAATAGGATTGATTATCCTTAGGAAGAAAAATATATCTATGAATATAATAAGATTCTAATCTCGTTTTTAACGAGAAGCGATTTACACCAATTGGTTTTTAAATCCCCCATGGGCTTCAAGTTCTTTTACAGTTGGAATACTTTCGTGACAAAGTACATAGTGATAGATAAATCTTCATTTTTTACTGTCAAAGTAAGTAACTAATTTCATAAATAGATGCCATTCACGAGTTCTTACTCTCGCAGTTAACACGATATCGCGAGTACACATCGATCTTCGAGATCATTTTTGAATTACACTAAGCGTAGCTCACATATTTATAAGCAATTGAACGGATAAAGCTACTTCTGTCTACGATGATTCTTTGAAATATCGTTATAGTCGGTGAAAAAGCACTGAGAACAACGAGAGAGAGCCGAAGAAAAACGTTTGAAATATTAAGAACAACGAAGTCGCCCGGGACGCTTAATTTAAGAAACTAGGCACGGCACAATCATAACAGGATCTACTTTTTGCTCGATTCAACTCGTTCCGAGCAGAGAGAGAAGGGGCCAGAGGGCAGATTTTTTTCGCGACCGAGGGGTTTTTCTTTAGAAATTCGGACAGAAGCACAGACCCGGGTCAGTCTTTAAAATTCAGGCATTCATATCCCCCGGTAACCACTTCTCGTTTCTTACCGCCCCCCCCCCCTTTGGTCCGCTTCTAGTTAAAAGGGCATTGCCTGGGCTTCCGGTGCCTCAGTCTGATTTTACGACCTCGACACGAAACGAATCGNGAAAAAAAGAAAAAAAAAAAAAAGAAAAAATCGAGAAACTCGAGAGTTCCATTGGAAACTCGATCGCCTCTCGTTGTAAACGTTGGTTGGGAAATAATGGAAATACTTACGAGCTAACGAAGGCCGGAAATGGATCGCTCGTTGATAACTCAGAATCGCCTCCTCGTAATTCTTTCTGCCCTGCTGCAATATCCCTCTGGAACAGACAGGTGGAAAGGCTCGATTAGTACATACGATTTCTTGTTGATATATTCGCGATCGATACGAATTTTCGAGGACCTGAAGGTAATTGCTAGATTGTACATTTTCACGGACTTGTGAGAAATTTAAAAACATAAAAACATACACGTAATATAAGAAAATATATAGGTACCACCATTTCTTTGCGAACAAGTATTTTCGAGGACCTGAAGGTAATTGCTAGATTGTACATTTTCACGGACTTGTGAGAAATTTAAAAACATAAAAACATACACGTAATATAAGAAAATATATAGGTACCACCATTTCTTTGCGAACAAGTTAACGCAATTAATCCAAATTCAAGTTATCAGTGCAATACTGCAGAGACGATAGTTCTTGACCAATTATAATTTTATTCGTTGAGTTTCGCTTGTGTTGCTCTTCCTGATTTACGTGACACTATATATAAATGAAGAGATGAGAACCGTAATAATGTAAGTAAATATAATTTATAATTGAAGGCTCTATAACTTTATTTACTACTGAGAAATGGCACTCGGTTTTAAAACTTAATTAATAATAATTTTACGAAAAACATCATAAGAGTAACTTACATCACTATTTTTAAAACTTAATTAATAATAATTTTACGAAAAACATCATAAGAGTAACTTACATCACTATGTTCACAGCCCTTCAAATACTTCGTATTGGGAATTTTGTTTTGGCTGTCATTGTGAATAAATTGTGAATAAATACATAAGAGAGATGAGACATGTCTTTAATCAATAAATCAATTTTACCTTATTTTTAGAAACTTACTTCTCAAATTTAATTTTATATCAAATATATTACTTTTAATTATAATTTTATATAAAATATCCTAAAAGTTTAGGTCCTATTTTTCTTTTTTCGTTATTTTCGTAGAAATATGAATTTGCATGAAAATTCGCAATCTAGTAATTACTTACAAGAAANCCTATATGAATTCTTATGAACAATTTGTTCCATTTGTCAAAATATCCATAACTTAACTCCACTGTGTATACAATAATAATTTGAATCTAAGGTACCAAAATTACAAAAGGCTAAATATTTCGCTGCAAATACATGTCAAACATTTTCGATAAAAGTTTGTCAAAGTTTTTCAAAATATTTATTTTCAAATTCTGCCAATTGTAAGATCAATTATCGATAAATCCGATGAAAACTCCCTTCAATTCTAAATTGTCACTAGATCGATTACCGACTAATTCTAAGATCGTACTCGTTTTATCTTGTCAATAAACTGTAAAGTGAACTGTTTGAAATTGCTTCGATTCCTCGATCAACAGCGGAACATATAATTACGTTCAAAAACTGTTCACCGCTTCTCCCGAAGAGAACACTTTCTCTCACATCATCCGCATCGCAATGGCGCGATTTATCCAAACGCGCGACGTTTTCTCGTTCGTGCAATTCCATCGGTCGTGAAAGAACGAACCCGGGCAATTTGTTTCCCCCTTACAAATGGAACACAGCCACGTTTGCAGCGAGGAATTTTATAACGTCGCCTCCATCGTGACTATCTTTGCGTGCGCTTTATGAATCATAACCCCGCCGCAAAGAGCAAAAAGCTGGGGAAATCCATACACGAGCGGCGTATCGGTAGGCGGACACCCCGTAGAAAACGGGGAGGATAAATAGGGCTCGTTGTTTGACCCCGTTTCACGTGAACGTTTCTCCGGTGAAAAGAGTGGCGTCGTATCGAGCCGTATTCTTTCCCCGTGAGAATGCATCCCTCGACGACGGATGTACAGCCGTTCCTCTCCGGGCCCGAGATAATGGACAACCACGTCTCGCAGCGTAACACTTACGTCGGCTTATCGCCAACTCGCTCGAGTTCGAGGAATGCCTGGCGGTGGCTTATCAACTCGCCAGTTGACAAACTTGCTCGTCCTTTCTGAAACGAGTCGAGGAAGATGACGAGCGCCGATCGAACGTACTGTCAGACTTTCCTGGACAGTTGCTGCCGAAAATTTGGTCGCGAATCCATCCGGCGTGATAAAGACGAGCGTCTCACCGGGATTCCGTTCCCCGGATTGGCCAACGCGGCGGCAAGGACAGAAAGGATCGATAGTTTTCTCAACGCTGCACATAATACATACACACTAAGACTTGAACAGAGCTGACCTCGATAGCGCGAAGCATCCGAACGTCCGTGGATCACCGAAATTCTTCGACATGTATCGATCCTCCGAGCAAGGATCGACCTTCGTTTTCCAAACGAATCGCGCGATGTCGCGCGTCCCTTTCATCCTCTTCTCTCTCTCTTTCTCTGGATCTCGGACATTGCCGTGGCAGCCGGCTGCTTAAGTCAGGAGAGACTTCATTGCATGCGAGATTTGCGGAGCGGCAGCGCGCTTTGCTCGCGGATTACGCAAATTCGACAGCCGTCCCTGGGATTCGGGGTCAGCGTCCACGTTGCGCGCGTTCGTAATACAAGAGGGGGCGGTAGAGGGAGAACGCGAGCAGGGAAACGGAAGCTGCCCGGGGACGATTGCGTTACGTACCACGGGCCGGATGAAATTCGAAACGCCCCGCGCGCACCGGCTGCCGCTGTCTCCGGGCTGCATTTTAGAATTTCGGATGTTAGGATTTTCAGCGGTTCGGGGCGGGATTCGCGACACGTAGCAACCCGGAGGGAAGAGGAAAGTTTTCGCCATCGTACGGCGTCTTCATAAATCTTGGATGACGAAACACACACACACGGAGCAGCGTGGAATTCGGATTTTTGCTCGGAGATTTCTTTCTATAATGAAACTTCTTCTTTGCCCGTCTTGTTCTTCTTGTTCCAACGCCATCTCCTGTTTCGGAAAATTGACTCGGAACTCCCTTTAACGAGTCTGTCACAGAGTCAAGTATCGTGACGTTCAATCAGAAAGTAGACTCGCGGAAAAAAGTAACGAGAGGGTGTTTTTTTTCTCTCTTTTTTTTTAGATAAACTCGGGTTCCACCTGATCACCTGTTCACCGTGTTAAAGCGAGATCAAGGTTGCTCCTTTCTATACTATACGCGATTAGCAGCGGAAGAGAGAGAGAGAGAGAGAGAAAGAGCAAACAGAAAAATGAATTATTGGGACTGCAGGTGGTTCTACTTACAGATTGTAGTGCACGTCGGCCATGTTCGGTCGATAGCGAAGCGCCTGGACGAACGCCTCCTCTGCCTCTGCGACGCGTCCCTGGGCGCTCAGCACGCTGCCCAAATTACCATAAGCTGCAACAATCACAATGGGACATTCGTCACGATAGGGCCAACGAGCAAACGAGAAGAATCAAGCCTTCGGAATATAGTAAAATTCCGTTTATACGAATTTATTCGAGCCAAATTTCATTTGAGCAGTCTCGCGTAACGAATGTTGGGTTGTTCGCATCATCTGGCGAAAAATTGCGTAACTCATGTACTACGAACACTGCGTAAACTTATTTAAAAAAATTATTAACATTGTGTTGTATTATACAATTTTCCAGAATTTAAATGTCAGGACTTGAGAGAGCGAGTGGAGGACCAATAAACTAAGAAAAAGAGTCCTCTGTCTAGTATTTATAAACTTGACTATCTTTTCACCAAAATCGTGAAGAAAGGAATAAAAAAAGTTGTAATATCATACTAATTTTCTTATATTAAACTGTTTCGCATTGATTATTAACCTACATACCAAAATGCAAGATTTTACTATTATAAAAAGAAAACGATACTAACAAAATATGTAAGCAGTTACACTAAATTTTGTGATGAATTGATATATATTCCTTTTATAGGGGGTATAATTTTTTTTACAAATAGAGACAGTAAACGAAAACGATGTGCAAAAGAACTCAAGATATTCAGAAAAGAATTCGGTGGTTTGAATCGTGAAAGGAATTGTATATTAGAATAAAAACCCTTTGGCCTAGAGTACAAAGTACATGCTGCGTAAATTCATATGAAGTTACGTTAGAAAAGTTGAATAATTAAGCAACTATAAATAATATAGCATTCTCAAATGTCCAAGTAAATTAACAACGATCTTACTAATCTCTATTTATATATACATAATTTAATATCGGGAATTAACCGAATTTTTGATTCGATGGTACAAAGCCATAAGCGAGAAGAGAGTGAAATAATAAAATTCCTCTGTTTAAAGCTTCGTTTTGGAAAGAAAGTCGAGTCTATAAATTTGTTAAGTGTACTTGAATTTGAGTATATAATTTACAGAAGGTTATTCCATCTGCGAAAATAAGTGAAAACTGTAGAATAAATTTTTTCCTCGCAAGACGCTGTGTTCCCGAGGAAATTCAATTCAAAAATTAATCAAGCTGTTCTTAATTAAACATGTTCAAACCCTATCTCCTCGAGAAATGAGGCCTTAAACGGAAAAACTTTTCGCTCTACCTTTTTTCCGTATTTTTTTGCGCTTACCGGAACAACCCGCCACCGATTATTCTCTCTTGTCCTGTGGAGTAAAATTTTTTCATAAGACGCTCCGCTTCTGAGGAAAATTCAATTTGAAAATTTGTCAAGTACACGCGTACTAATCCATTTCTTAACTAAACATGTCGAAATGTTCCCCATTTTCTAATAATAACAATAACCGTCTGCCGATTATTCTCCCCTCTTCTTTTCCGGAATTAGTAAAATTCAAATACACTTGGGAAATGTCCGATTTTTCCAGCTTGAAGATCTTTTGCAATTACTGAAAAGATGTGTATGTATTTTCTTTTGAAATTAAGTACGGAATTCGAGACATTACAAGATACTTGCAAACACAGATTAACATATAGGGTCGAAAGTTTAGTGTTTAAATTTTGTCAATATTTTTCTACAAGTAAAAACTGAAATATCATAAAAGAAGAAATTGTAACAAAAATGTAAGGTGTAACAAATTATACTCGAGAAGATCTTGGTCCTAACCTAAATCACTAGGATCAAGATCATCATCCTTAGACGTCTATTTAAAGATACTTATTGTCTTTGAAAGCAACAATTTTCAATACGTAAACATCATATGAATGAATTAATTACAAGTATCGAAATTGAGTGAAAAGATATTCAACAAAGATACGATATAAATTCGATATGAAGTTGAGTCCACAGCATTAATTGCATTAACAATAAAGAATGATATTTTGAAATGTATACGTTAACTTTTTAACTTCGTCGCAACGCATTTCATTTTCATCCATACCGGCAAGATTTGATCACGTCAATTTTATATCTGACTTTAAAAGGATCGTGCATGCATTTAAGGATTGACGAAAGGAAATTTCGTTCTCCCTTTTCGCGTAGAATCGGAAACAATCTGCATTCGTACTCAAGATATGGGGTTTTAGCAACGACGTGAATTTCTCGGCGTTACGCTCCGTCTCCGCGTTTCGAATCTTCAAACGGAATCGTACATTATGAACGTACACGTGAAACGAGACGGGGGACTCACAGTGATAGATTTTTAAACGTAGCTCACGACTGCTTCTTGGAAAGCAATAAGACGCAATACAAGAACTCCCCGTGCCCTCCGCCTTCCCCCTTTTTCTCTCTGTCGATTTCTTTCTCGGTTCTTTGTATTTACGAGCAATAAACCGGCGTGCACGCGCCATCCTCGATACACAGGCCGGATATAGCGCGAATATCGCGGCAGAGCGCGCACGGAGCTCGGCTTTTTATCTTCGGCCAAACAATATCGGCTATAAAACATTCTCCTGGCCTTTCCGTCCGCTGATTCGGACCGATGGCTACTCCGAGCACCGGGGTAATAAATGAATCCGCGATCGTAAAATTGCTCTGTGAAAGCGTCACGAACCGATCTCCACCATTCACTGTGCCTCGTTCCCTGCCGATCCTCGAGAAATCTCACGTAGCTGCAGTGAAAAACGTAACTCGGTCAATAACCGTGGACTTTGAGCTGGTTGTTTTTGTCGTTGGCATTAATATTAAAAATGCATACCATCGAGAAAGATTATCTGGTACACACACACACACACACACACACATATGTACAGAATATATAATATCTAAATTTATGATTTATTATTAATGCTAAAACTATCGTCTACAACACGTACTGAAATATTCTGTACGCGTATGCAAAATCGTTACAATTCAAACGATAATAATAAAAATAAATAAATAAATATTTATTCGTAAGATGTATACATATTATGTATAAATAATTCATAATTGTATACATATTTTATACAATAATTTCTTTGTACAGACAGAATATTGTAAAATCTGAAATCTGAGATCTGCGATGTTGAGGGGTTCTAGTATTAAAATAATTTAATATTATAATGATTAAGTAGTTTAAACAGTTGTTTACAATGTTCCAAAGTAAGATATTTTTTATTTATCTGTGACAAGAAATATTCTTGATTTAATAGTGATATCAAACCAAATCATGGAAAATCTAAAGATATTTTACGAAGTAATTAACTGATTCTGACAATATAGTCAGAAATATGTTGTTTCCTAAAGGAATTACTATATTTTTAACACCTGTGATTAGAATCCTGCAAGCAAATGTATGCAAAATTAACTGAGAACAGGAAAATTTGCCCACACAAAGTCTTCTTAAATTTTAAAATATCGAAAGTGGCAACACTCTTGTAAAAAGACTGCAGACATTTTATGCAAATTCGTACTTTTGCGAACGTAATTTAAAAAAGGCAAGCTAAACAGAAATTCGGAGCGTGTAGCTCGGCTTCGGATGTTTTACATAAATTACTCGAAATTTTTGACCCGTGAAAATTTTGCATAAATGCATAGAAATTTGCAATCTATTTGTAAAATGTCCATCGACATTGATTTTCGAATAGAGCTGAATGAAGAACAGAGAGAACCGAGAATAATATTCTTTTTTTAATTCAAACGTATTCATGCATCAAAAAGCTACAGAGATCGTACAGTAAATATTAACGCGTAATTAAAGCTGAAGATTTTGATTATGCTGAATTTCGATGACTATCTCTTATTACAAACAATTGAAAAAAAAACACTGTTTTTAATTACACCAAATATTTCCTCTACATCCGTCCCTTATACATCTGAATAAAAAAAAGGGACAATACCGAATACACAATACCGATAGGTGAATGGTTCGGTTTTATTTCTCGCTGTACGCTTTCACTATGTTAAATATTCGATATCCAACAGTTATTAAGAAGTTAGCTCGGAAGCGTGGAGAATTTTTAAAAGTTCGATTATTGATCTTTGCAATATATCTCCGGCCAATAATCATACGGCCGGAGTTTTAATAGAAATTTCCAGAAACTTGGCGCGGGATAAGCTTCCCGCCGGCGGAAAGATTACAACGAATAAAGGAACAAGTAGATTACACGACATTGCCTTAAATAAGATTTAATATTACACGAGAGTAGAGAAAGGAACGTTGCTTCTCTGCTTGGCCGTGCCACGGCGTCCCCGTGCGATTATTTAAAAAGCCCTTGTATTTTAACGCTTCAAATTGTTTTTCATTAGTACTTTAAATACCGACGCGCCGTGTGGTTCCAGGATGAGTATAATCTGATTACCAGCTCCGTCCGTGCACAAACGTAAGCAGGAAATAATTTTAATTAGCAAACAGCCGTTCCTCTCAGGGTTCGTTCAAAAATGCCCGGACGTTTAATTGTCCACCGTTAATCGTTTACCATAAACGCGAGGTCTTGGTTAGAAAGTAACGAATAACAAACCGCTGGCACTTCGTACACGGATAGGAGCGTGATAGAGAGGAGAGAAGTTTGTACATTTATTATTTATATTTATTATAAACGATGAAAAGGAAAAGGTCTAGATCGAAAGACGTATGATTTTTTTATTCCGATTGAAACGGCAGACTTCTCAACGATTTCAGGAGTTATTCCACTGTGCGGAAATAATGGATTACTTTGTCGTTTCACGTGTTCCTGTTCTATTTCCACGCATGCTGACACCACCCGTGTAAGAGAATTGCTCACTCTTTGAAAAATTCTTCCACGTGTTCTAACTATTTCACTGGCATTTTGTATTTTCTGACGTAATTCCTCCGTGTTATTGATCGCTCAAGAGAAATACTATTTTCAAGGGAAACTTCCTACGAAAAATCCAGGGGATTGAAATCAGTCGCAGCAAAAATTTGTATTTCATAAAATACGAATTTCAAAATACGTATCAATCTATCAACATATAAAATTTGTGCTATGTAACAGAAACTTGGAAGTATGTATTAATCTTTCATCAAATAAAATCTGTATTATGTAATACAAATTTGAAGATACGTGATGAATTCTTCAACCCAAGAATTCCACAAAATTTGTATTATATAATAGAAATGAAAATATGTATATATCCTTTAACGTATATAATCATGTATTATTCATCATTAATCACTAAAATGTATTGAAAAATATGATGTGTGTTAATACAATACAAGAAACAGAAAATTTATAAAATACAACAGAATATAATAGATAATATTAACAATTAATAATTAAGTAAGAAAAAACACTTAGATTTAATCTCGACGACAACAGTTATCAAGTCAAAAATTTCAATCGATTAACGGCCAACTCTGCCTTATAAAATCGCAACTTATAAAACTCCTTTCAGAAGCGAAATCGTTGTAAAAAAAAAAAAAAATAAAAGAGAGAAAAAAAATGCCTTTTCAGAACCGAAATCGTTGTAAAAAAAAAAAAAATAAAAGAGAGAAAAAAAATGCACCCTTTTTCTTCTTTTTCTTTTTTTTCACGGGTCTGGTTACGAATTCTCGAATCGTTCGAGTCCGACTTTCCCCGAGCCCGTACCCCCGTTTTCGTTCTCAACTCGTGAATCAAGCCGCGTATTTAGAGCGCGTCGCTCGGCTAGCACGCTCCATCGTTTGTCGCTAACGACGTCGGGCCACGGTTCGGAAAATTTCGCCCGTGCCCGAGGAAAATAGGGGAGAAACTCCGGCGTTCTACATTTCTCCTACGATCCCAAGTGTCCTTCGTTCCTTTCGCGCGACGATTCACAGCCGGGGCCGTTTCTTTTCAATCGCGACCGTGGCGAACGAGGGGGTGGAAAACGCCGTAGCTCCGGCTCGCCAGCGAATTAGAGAGCAGCGTGCACTGACTGCGCGATGTAAATGAACCGAATGATAGATTGGACGTCATAGGGACGAACAAAAGGAAACGCGCCTCTCTGGAAATAATGGAGAAGAACGAGGCACGAGACTCGTGAAATCCGCAAGCGCGAAAGAAACGATCGACGAAGAAAACAGTGCTCGAGCGGAACGACGAAATCGAGAAATGATTATCCGTTATTATGCATTGCCGGCCCTCGTACATTCCCCTCTTCCGCCGGAATTCCTCCAACTGATTTGGCTAATCCATCTTCGCCTCTTTCATTCGTCGGAATTTCCTATTTTTATATCTTGCTTTCTTTATTCTTTTAAAGGGAAAGATAGGTACAGCTCTTTTCTTTTTTGCCGGAATTCCTCCAACTGATTTGGCTAATCCATCTTCGCCTCTTTCATTCGTCGGAATTTCCTATTTTTATATCTTGCTTTCTTTATTCTTTTAAAGGGAAAGATAGGTACAGCTCTTTTCTTTTTCTTCTTTTTTTTTGAAAATAATTACCAAATGAAGAGTTTTAAATTAAAGAACATTTTAATAAAAGAATTTAATTTTAATAAAAACATTTAAAAAATTAAAAAACTTCAAATAGTCACGATGATGAAAACAGTTTTCACGATGATGAAAACTAAAAAGATAATAGTTTTCAGACTATTATCACATAATGCATTAATGTAATAATGTAATAATGATTTTCAATTCGATAAATCATACGAATGAAATAATAAACTTGGTAAAACATAAATATAAAATAAAATATATGTAATTACTTTTTACTCGTGTGAATATTCTATATGTATATATGTGTTNGCCGGAATTCCTCCAACTGATTTGGCTAATCCATCTTCGCCTCTTTCATTCGTCGGAATTTCCTATTTTTATATCTTGCTTTCTTTATTCTTTTAAAGGGAAAGATAGGTACAGCTCTTTTCTTTTTTTTCTTTTTTTTTGAAAATAATTACCAAATGAAGAGTTTTAAATTAAAGAACATTTTAATAAAAGAACATTTAAAAAATTAAAAAGCTTCAAATAGTCACGATGATGAAAACAGTTTTCACGATGATGAAAACTAAAAAGATAATAGTTTTCAGACTATTATCACATAATGCATTAATGTAATAATGTAATAATGATTTTCAATTCGATAAATACTTCAAATAGTCACGATGATGAAAACAGTTTTCACGATGATGAAAACTAAAAAGATAATAGTTTTCAGACTATTATCACATAATGCATTAATGTAATAATGTAATAATGATTTTCAATTCGATAAATCATACGAATGAAATAATAAACTTGGTAAAACATAAATATAAAATAAAATATATGTAATTACTTTTTACTCGTGTGAATATTCTATATGTATATATGTGTTTTCTATGTGCATTCACAATCGATGATAAAAATAATATTTAACATTCAATTACGAATAAAAAAACGTTCCATCAAATGACCAAATAAACGATGAAATATATCTGTGATAATATGTTCTGTGATAAATATTCAGATATTTTCGTGAAACCATACAGTACACCTCAAAAACATTAAAACTTTCCATTTAAGTTATTAATAGTTGGGATGCGGATTTTATGCATTTTAAAATTTTTATGAACGTCATGAAAGAAATAGAATCTAAAAGAAATCGTTCCATCTATTATATACAATGTACTCTTCTGCTTTGGATATTTTATATAAATATTTTTGTATGCATTGCGTGTACATTTTCTACAAACGCGTGAAATCCTACGTTTCCATGATAAATTTGGTGACGCATATAAATACGCGTGAAGGTAAATGTTATAAATACATATATATTCGCATGGATAACAAATTATTCAAAATATCAATTTTTAGATATCATTTATTTAAACCACAAAATACACAATTCTCAGATAATATTCACTAGATGAAAACGCATTTTTTTCTATTTAAGCCCCATCTCTTTACGGTTACATTCGCAACAACATAAAAATCTACTAATTACCTGCGAGGGAAACTTCACCCCTTCATTTTTCGACCGCTTTAACGGCGAAACAAAAATACGACGCCTCCTGGTAACTCGGCGATAATCCACGAGCGGCGAGGCTGGCATTTTAAATCAGCCGCGATAAATAAACGCGATAAATCGCCGCAGAGCATATTTCATCGTCGCGCGATTCTATCGAGTGCCCCGCGAATGTGTTTCGTGCTACCCTCGCGCCCGAGTTGCTCTCCCTCCCCCGCACGCTCGATTTTACGCTCGGTAATGCGATCGTTCGCTTCCTTCCTCAACCGCTGCTGCGCCGATTCTTTCCCTCGAGTCGAGCTCGACTCAAGCTCGACTCGCCCTTCCATCCCCAATCATCCTCGTCGTACGAACGAAGGGAAGCCTTCGCGTTAGTCGAAGAGAATACCGGTCGGACAGATCTTTGATAGGATGGTCATTGGTTGGCTAAAGCGGATAGAAACGACGTCACGTAGACTACGAAACCGACTTTGAAGCGAGATAGAACAGGGATGGAAGAAAAAGTAAAGAAAAGTAAAGCGATGGAATCGACCGCGGAGTTTGTTGGATCAAGGTTTCAAGCCCGGATCTTCTATTTGTTGAACGAACCTGCACCAACTCCGCGCCGTCTAACTTCAATAAACCAACGATCGATATGTTTCTTCGTGATTGAATAAGGGATTACGTGAATTATTTAATAGCGAAGTCAAGTTCCTCGGCGGATCCAATGATTCCTCGGCTATTTAAAGTTTTAAAGAGGGAATTGATGATTAGGTGATTAAGCTGCGCTGCTCTGTGCAGCTGAGACCGTTTCGGCTTGTTCGTAGAAACGTCCGGACGACGCTTTTAATTCTTCTCTGTGTTGTAAATTGCTTTTGACGTGTCGCTGGAGCATGAAATATTCAAACTCTGATTGCTTTTTAAAGAACGTAGAATAAGCTTTCTATCTTGAGATCGAACGTCGCGAGTTTACACGCACAAAAGTTTTACATAAACATGTGAATTACATTAGTTAAAAGATTATTTCTATGAAACTGATTGATTGATTTACTTCAATGTGGAAACATGAAAAATACCGATATTCCGATTTACAAAATTTCGGGATAAAGTAATCCTCGTACGCTTAATTGCAAGAAGTCAGATTACCTTACGCACTTTTTATTAGAGGATATCTCGTAATTCTGAGCGTTTTAAAACATACTGAATATAATTCCAATTTTTAAAAAACATTACTTTAAAACTTTCCCCAGGCCGTATATTTCCCCACCGGGGACAGCAAAAGTTAATTATAAATAATCCGATTACATAATTCACGTTGCGTTAATGCAACACTTCATTCACAATTCCTTTTCAATACACGCTGTCGAATCTTTTCATTGGCGCATCCATGCCCATAAAATTTAATGACAAATATTCCATTCACGTCAGAATTTCAAGAAATTTCCAATTTTCCATTTGCAAGCACTTACAAATTATCACTTGGCCCTTAATGGATTAACTTCGCCTTCGCGCCACTGGAACATCGACTAAAGACAGAACTTAATATTCACTCTCTAGCGAAGGGTGCTTTAAATTTTCCCCGAGGCGTGTACAACCCATTCGGACTAAAAGGGTTAAGGCACGACACAAGTTGATCCGAAGCAGCTGTCTATCCCGCCTCGCGAGGAAACCTCGCACCACTATCTACCAGCCTTACACTTCTATATATACACCGCATGCACTATGTGCACCCAGTTTTTTGCCTTGGCCATTAAAACGACGCGCGAAGAAAGGCTCGTGACCGGATGGATATAGGTAACAGAGAAAGGTTGTCGGTGGTGTCCCAGCTTCGGCTCGCGTGACCGCTTCTCGCCTCTGCCAGCCGGCGCCCTTTTGACGCGGAGATTAAAAGGGAAACAAAGGTAGAACTCGACAAAGCCTGGAGCGTGGAGCATCGTTGAAACGGCCGTCCGGCGAGCTGTTTCGAAGAACACGCTTGCCTTATTCGGTGAACCGCGACTCGCCGGAACTTGTGGAAACGAGGCGACCGTGATAATGGTGTTTGGAAACCGAGACGGGCTCCGAAGGGTGCATCGAGCCACTGGCAATTAGGAACTGGAGGATGCGGAGAGCAAGATCAGATCGGTTGGATAAAGTTGGTAAAAACGATCGCAGATGAGCAAAAACGGACAGAGATGGATAAGGGATGGGATAAGGGATGAAGGAGGGGGGGAAAGTCACTGGGGAAACCGATGCAGTCCGCATCTCGGGAGAGCCTTATCATTGATTCATCGAACGAGAGTAGCTGAGTGAAGAGGAGCCGAGGAATGAGGAATACAAATATCCTGGATAATGCGTCCATGTGTTTGGCGAGAGATAATAAGGTCGATCGGACGAGCGTTTGATATATTTATAATTTTATCAAGACACATCGAAAAGGGTGACTAGCGTAGCAAAAGGAGAGCAATGAAAGTTAGAAGGATAGAGGGTGCAATGCGATAAAGCGAAAAATGTGGGACGAATGGAAGAGATAATAAAACGATCGTCGATAAATAGACGACATGTCGAAATTATATAATAGCAAGAGATAATAAAGTCGATCGAACGAAGAAGACTTGGTGTATTTATAATTTCACCAAAATACATCGAAAGAATTAACTGATGCAGAAGAACGACGGCAGAGAGCAATGCAACACGAAGAAAACATGGGAGAAGCAACGAAATAAATTGAAGAGGAAATAAAACGATCGTCAATGAATAACTCAGAACCAATATATCGAAATTTAGGAAGAGACTAAAGTTGATCGAACAAAGGAGGTTTGATATATTTCTAATTTCCAGACACATTCGAAAGGGGTGACTGACGTAGCGAAAGCAGAGTAATGAAAGTTAGTTAGAACGGTAGAGAGCAATGTAATAAAGCGAAGAATGTTGGGAGAGCAACGAAACAAATAGAAGAAGAAGAAGTGCATCGATCGTCAGTAAATATTCTAGACGATGCATCAAAGTTTGGTAAGAGATAATAAAGTCGATCGAAGGAGGTTTGATGTATTTATAATTTCATCGAAGTACATCGAGAGGGGTGACTGACTTAGCAAAAGGGCAGCGATGAAAGATAGAACGGTAGAGAGCAACGCAACAACGCGAGGAATGTGGGAAGAGCAGCGAAACGAACAAAAGAGAGAATAAAACGATCGCCAATAAATATCCTGGGCGATACATCAAAGTTTGAAGATAATAAAATCGATAGAACGAAGGAGGCTTGGTGTATTTATAATTTCATCGAGATACAGTAGAACCTCCATTCTTCAAACATTTTAGTATTTATTTACGAGTGTTGTGTGTTACCCAACGAAATTGTCTCTTAGTAATTGAAAAAATCATTACTCATTGACAACGTTTTATTGCAGTAATGTAACAACATTCAGGAAACAAGAATTCGAATAAAGGAGACTCTGCTGTACATCGATAGGGGGTGACTGACATATACAGAAAGACAACGGTGAACAATGACACAAGAGAACGTGGGAATGCAATAAATAGAAGAGATCGTCAATAAATATCCTAGACGGTATATCGAAGTTTGGTAAGATACAATAAAATCGATCGAAGGAAAGAAGCTCGATATAGTTGCAACAATTCCATTAAGATACAATAGAAGCTCGTTTAATCGAACTACTATTTTTTGAATATATTACCTATAAAATCATTACTTATTGACAAACATTTCGTTGCAACAACTGGATGTTCAAATATTCATATTATTCAAATAAAAGTTCGAAAAAAGGACATCGAAGAGGGTAAAGAGGTAACTGACTTGCGCAGAAGGACAACGACGGACAATAACGCAGGGAGCGAAAATAAAACGATCGTCGATAAACACAGATAATAGACGATACACCGAAGTTAATAAAATCGATCGATAATTTATAATTTCAAGACACAAGATCGAAAGAGATGTAAGAAGAACAATGACGCGAGGAACTCGAGGAACGTGGGAGGAGCGACGCAGCATATAAAAGGGAAAATAAAACGATCGGCCGGGTGTATAGACGAGGCTAGCGAAGTACATGCAGGAGGACACGTCTAACGATGATACATAAAAACAGGGACGAAGACGGATAAGGGGGACGGCGATAAAAAGCGGGCAGGTGACGGAGGAAGGTACGAAGCGACTGTTGTGTCGAGCATGGTGGTATTGCATGTCGCGTATCCACCTCGGTCGACGATTTTATGTACACGGTAGGCGGATCGGTTGGCTAGCCGGCAAGTTGGAGATGAGAGGCTGGATAGCGGCCGCCGTCGTCGAATGAGTTGCCGTATAACGAGAAAACTACCGAGCGATATATCCGAGCGACGCGAACGGAATTTCATTTTTACGCGATGCTATATATTTCGTTGCCGGCGGACGTATCTGTTTTCGATCATCGACCCCCTCTTCCCTTCCCTCCCCCCGGGCTTCGTTTATCATCAGCACGCGACTCTTTATTATTGTTATCTTTTTAATTCGTCCGCGTTCGTCCTGCGTGTACGTTGCAACCTGTATTTATTGCTTTCTCTCGCGACTGCAAAAAAAAGAAAAAACGGAGCAAACCCTCCCCCTCTTTCCTGCTGGCTAAGTAATTAAAACATTAACGAGTTAGTAGAGTAGCAATTGTCGGCCGCTAACGTGTTTAACGTTGAATAGAAAACACGACGCTGGGGAGGGGAAAAAATATACGACGAATTACGCGTGTTAATTGTTCAGCGTCGGTATATGGACAAGCAACGACTCTGGCGAATAGGGAATTAGGTCCTTTGTACGATGGTAAAGGTGGGATTTCCTAAGTGTCAGACGCATGCACGTATTTATACGGATACAATGGCGAGGTATTGTTTCTGTTTTCCGGTAGGCAAGTCCCAACTGTTGCATTCGCGTCAGGCTTATACTACGAATGTGATGTTTATAGAAAATTGTGCTAGGTAGAATTGGAAATTTCTGGATTCGAGTCTTATTTTGCGACAACGTAATGTAGAGAATTTTGAACAAATACAAATAATATAATATAGTTGCAGATCGTATTCCAAACAAATAACAGAATATGTCGATAAACTTTCAGTTTTTCCAGTATTAAAGTCGAGGATCATCTACCAGAGAGTTAAGCTGCGCCAAGACATAGTTGTGTTATGCTATACTGTGCTGTAAAATTCGTTATGCTATGTGTATGGAAATTTTTGGAAATAAAAATCAAAGTTTGAAAGAAAATGCAAAGAATTGAGTTCGGAGAACTTTGAAGAGCTGGCAGAATTGGCAACTCTGCCTAGCAAAAGATAAAGAGAACATCAATAGAAAGCGAAAAGAAAAGAAAGAGAAGTTACATTTGCATTCAGAGTTCACTAGCATTGAATCCAAAGTATCAAACAATCAGTTTTGTCAAGAAACAAAAACTCAATAGTCAGATGATAGAGATACGAATAAAAATTCATCGCGAACTTACACAGTTAAAAACTCTCCACTTTGTTTTGTGTACGAAAGGATTCCCTCTACCCATGAATAAAATAAAACATAAAAATGTATTACCCGACGTACTCATTGACGAACATGAATTGTTCGTGTTCAGACACTAATATTCCAATAAAATCCGCATCAATCGATACAAAGATGAAAGAAAAGTAACACTCACCCTTCGGAGGGTTCACGTGCAGAGCCGACCGGTACAGACTTTCCTCATCGAACCAATCGGTGTTCCTCAACAAAGTCTTCGCAGACATTAAACAGACGAGTACTGCCGTGGCTAGCAGTACTGCCCTGCCTCTTCTTCTCGATCCGTGTCGTCTCGCTACCTGGTAACATCCAGAGATCGCTGCGCCGACCATCAGACACGCGCCCACGCTCGGTAAATAGAGGATCCTCTCGGCTATGACGAAGCCCACGTAGAAGAACAAATTGCTAGCCGGTAGGAAGGGAAGCACGAGGAAACCGAGGGACGCGGCGACGCCGCTCGCAACCGCCTGCCTGTTGGCGTATCCGTTGCTCCAGATTAATCCGCTGTTAGGCCTCTTCGCGCAGTAACAATCGCCGATCGGCCCGTTGTTATTGTTGTTCGCCGCGCGACACCCGTCCGTGTGACAGCCTCCTGTTCGTCTTCCAGCGCACACCGGACACCTGGACGACATGGAGCGTGGATACTGCTGCACGAGATTTAAAGTAAACTCCCGCGGTGGCCGACGAAGCGTTCTGATCGTCCAGATCGAGGCGCCGATTAACGCCGTGTACAAACAGGCGGACTCCAGGTTTCTCGCGTCGAGCAGGTTCGTGATACGCGGCACCGCGTCCATCGACCAGTCGAAGCTCAACGTGCTCGGGCAGAGTAACATCCGGGCGCTTGCCGCCGGTAGATAGAGAAACGTAAGACCGCGCGTCAGACGAGATGGATGCCTGGCGGTCGGATTGTCCGCGCTGGCGAATTCCGGCCTCGTGCCGGTGATTTTCAGCCTGCCGAGGACCAGCAGGGCCAAGCTTCCGGAGACGATGCCAATGCTTCGCGCGCGCGTCAAGCTGCAATTCACCTGGAAACAGAAACAGGTTCGAGTTGTTGAGAACGATGAGTACGATTTTCAACGTGATCGTTTGCGGATCTACAACGAGTTAATTTTTTTAAAGTCGTTTTAAGGATTGGCTTCGAATCTTAGGAATTGGACGACAGTTACCAAAACTTTTGTCTAGTAAGATATTTCATCGAGGAACAACATTAGAATTTCTTTCATCTTTCACGATTTTGTATGAAATATTCTTCTCTCGGTCGTATTCCAAATATGTATCCAACGGACAAGTATTTTCAAAAGTATCACAGCAAATGAAAATAATATATTTTCAAATAACACGTGGGAAAAAAATCAGATAAACACATGTCTCGTTTGAAAGTATGGCCATTTTTATTATTCAATAATCTGTTGTATTATATACATATGTAAATGTATTAAGTACTATAACAACAGATATCGAATATTTGTTTTTAGGTGACCGCAGAAAAATTAATAACTTCATTATGATTGTAATAAATTAATAATAACTTTGGGACAAGATGAAATAGGACATATATTAATATAAACTTTTTTCATTGTTTTATGCCCTTTGTTCATTTTCTGAAGTTTTATAATGCATACATGTTACGATACATCCACATGTACATACTACATAGATCATATATCATCACCAAATTATGAAACCTTGATAATTGGATTGTGGAAAGCAACTTCTCCCTGTTAATCATGTTTCCTGTTCAAACAAACTCTTGTTCCACATGTGATCCTTCGATTAACAACAACGTAGACACCAGGTGCAATATGCAGGTCTTATGACATCCTGAAGCTTGGTCGTGTATCTTGTACTAAACACAAGTTAATTTTGTAGGAATACTAAAACCTAGTGCAAATCAAGTTTATAACTTTAAGGCAACCTGACTCAGGCATACGAATGGCTTGCTTACAGCAGTTGTAAAATAATATAATATACAGAATATGAGTATGAGAGAGAATGAATGACGGCAAGAATGTATGAGAAAAAGTGTGAATAATGTGAATTTGATCCTTGAGTAAAGTCAAACAGGATCTGATTATTGAATAGACAAAAGCAGTGTAAAATAGAACGGAGTAAACAGCATGTAGATTCTATTTAGGTTAATTTAATCAAGTTTAATCTTAACCCGATAGCACACACATGGTCCGGTAAAGATAACCAATCTGATAACTATATTATAATTCGTTCGACTATTGTACAAATACTTTTTCTTAGATTCTCTGGAATAAAGTTAATATTTGTATTTGTATATGTATGTTACACCTTTGCTCAGAAATTTTAGGGCAAGTATTATATTTATATAATAAAAATAGTGCAATAAATATAAATTATAATAAACATAAATATAAATTATAAATTATATATAATAAACATAATATTTACAATATAAAACTATGGATTACATATGAAATGTGCAATATATAATATAATTGTATTTAAAATAAATACATACAATAAATGTAGAACATACTTTCTATGTTAATTGTATCATAATTATATTATATTGTATCATAAAATATGCATACACGATGATCCATAAATACTAAATATTAGAAATAAAAGTGTCCTAGGACTTTTGAACGGGAGTATATGTATTGCTGTTATTTTACATACAGATATTCATATATTGTGGTCAATAAACGTTACTTCTTATCAGAGATTCACGAGGATCCCATGTGAATACATCGAGTTTACAAGTTCACGTATGTACTACTGTTATACACTGTACATTGTATGTATATAACAGTATGTACTAAGTGAAATATACATACTTCGCCGTTACACTCAGCCTCGATTGTCTAACCTCCAAATCCGAATTTTGAATTTCGCGCGCTTGTATGCAAATCGTCAAAACCTCACATCGCTCCTGTATATTACATTCTATTACATATATCGTACGCATAAATGGAAAGTCGGATCGCAGCTAGGTGTAACTGGTAATAAGATATTTCTGGCCAGCAGTTTGAATGAACGAATGGAGTGCGTTCCGACCCGGCAATTCATCATAGCCTAATGGCTGTCGTTCGTTATGAAGTATGTACATGCTTTTTAATCGAAACCGTTGACAGACGCAAATTCACAGCGAATGAAGATTAATTAAGGCCCGTCACGGCTACGAGCCCCGATATCGATGCTCATTCATAATTAAACGAGGGAATCTTAATAATAATTGCGCGCATTTCCACCGCAATAGCTGACGCATCACGTCGGTTGTGTAATTCAAACTGCATGTCCAGCGTCCGGCAATGGTTCCCAAACTAATTTTAACCAGCGAAATGAAAACCGATCTGCGCCCCCGCTTGGTCAAAAGAGCCGCCTCAACTTCTAACGTTAATTTAAAAGAGGAACCTTTTTGGATACCGTGATTTTTTAACAACTCGACAGGAAGTCACAAGCGTCGACGCGCATTTTCCTCTATTTATTTCGAGCAACTAGCAACACACGAATATATCATGCTCGGACGAGACTGGCAACAATCGTGTGTGAAAAGGACGTGTCTGAAATGAACAGGATCAAACGCTTTTCTATTTCACAGAAACAGTAATAAACAGAATCGAAGAGTAATACGATGGCCTAAGCGTAATGTTTATATCGGATTTATAGTGGTTGAACGTACAAAACGTCTGAACATTCAAATGTTCGAGTAACAGGATCGAGTCGAGCCTTCAGCTTCGAGATTTCTTTCGTGGTTACTCGGGAATTTTCTTATAAATTCCGACTAAAAAGGACAACTTTCAGTAAATGTGTTACTTATAATGAAACGTTCCAACTAACTTGAATCTAATTATCTAGTTTGTCGCTTTCTGAAATGGGAAATATTGCCAAATGCATGCAATATTATGAATTAGTAACTTATTTACTCCATACTGAAATTATATTCAATGTAATAAGTATAAATTATAATTATTACGTTAATTATGTTGGAAAGCATGAGCCATAAAATCATAAGTTTGTTCCCTTTAACTTCATATTCGAATAATGACGATTAAGATCAAGGATTGCAACGAATAATTTCAAATAAGTGCTCAGATATCCAAATAGAACGAGATTATCGTGTACTCGGATATTTTGATCTAAATTGAAGAATCCTAATGAGTGTATTCGAATACTCAATACTTTAAATGCATGGTAAGTAATGATGAAACCATGATATACAACATAACCAGATCTATCAAGAACAACTTGTCAAAACTTTCAAGAGTTCTGGTCTTGGAATTATTTTCTAAGCAATTCGAATTTATTCTCAAATGTATTACACAACACAAATTTTGTTACATCGCGTCATTAATGACAGTTTTGGGTGAAAAGCTCGCGGACGATCGACTAAAGCGGGAAATTCGCTCGATCGCGTTTGACAAACGAAATGCGGTGATTTCCGTTCCTGCGACGATTCGCAGATCCCATATAAAGGTGGAAATAAAACGAAAACGAGGGTAAAGTAAATGGGAAATAGTCGAGCAAAGGGATATAATTATGGTAGCGGGTTAGAAGAAAATCGCGAGGGGAGAGCGTTGTGCGGCACGCTTAATCGACGCGGCGCGATGCTCTCGAAAGTCGGCGTTCCGTACAAATGAAAAGTAACGTCGAAAGCTTTTAAAGCGAGCCGTGCCGCGCGGCGTAATGCGAAAGCGACATTTTAATGGTAAATTGCGAGGCCGTGGAAGAAGTCGCGGACGATAATTGCGAGCTCCAGAATTGTAGCCAGCTCGGCTTTGTTGCCCGGCGATGCTATGACTCGCGATAGATTCGTGCTATAAAAGTATCCCTTCTCTTAACGATGCTTTTAATGTGACCGCACGCAATGACGTGGAAGAATTGAACGCAACACATTCGCTAAATAGTTTTTATTAATCGCTGCGAAGGCTAAAAACTGGACGGATAAATGTGTTAGACAATTTATAGCGAACGAGAAAGGATTCGAAGAATATTTGCTCACATGTGAAGATTTAATTGCGTATGGTTCGCGAAAGTTATGCATACATACAATACTCGTCAGAGTAAAATGAACATCCGTTTTATTGAACTTTCATTTGTTATGGAAAAGCTATCATTTACTATTTTTTATTGTAAAAAAATTTCATTATAATAAGAAGTACAGAAAATATTTCATTCCTGGTGCCTGAATCTTTGTAATCAATAATTTTCAATATATCTAGCTTCATATTTCCATGTATCATCTTTACATTGAATTCTCTTAGAACATAACATGACAATAATTCATTTTATTTTAATGTGCGAAACATTTTGAAATTTTATTACCATTGTGACACACACACACACACACACACACACACACACACACAANCACACACACACACACATACGAGACTTGACTATTTTGATTAGATTGATGAAGTTTGAAACAAATCTGAATGTAGAAAACACAAGGTGTTTAATTTGTTGGGCATAAATGGTTTTGTTTCTCAATAATAAAAATCGTTAGTATAGTATAGTTTCTAATAATATAATAATAATATATTACACTTAATAATATAAAAGGAAGCATTACATTCATCTTTTGTTGTATACAAGCAAGAGTGACAATTACTCTGGAGTCTATTAACCAAATTTAATTCAAAGTAATCTATATTTGCGACAAGGGGAATTTGCTAGCCAAGGAATTTGAAAGCCATTTACATTAACTTGTATTTGTTTCTGCATAATTCGATATTATTATAGAAATAAATTAGTTTTGAAGCTTGAGATGAAAAAATGAGTAATTTAATATAACATAATGCGAAGAAGATATTAATAGTAGAATTTTTAATACTGAAACAGTAAAACTTCCTCATTTAACTAGTAATATAGTTCAGATTCTTCATAGAAAAAATTGTCCAAAAGGATGGAATTGTGCAGACGACAGGAGTATCACTCTTTTGTAGATCAAAAGGAGTGATACATTTTTGAATAAAATTTCTTACAAAAGAAGAATCCAACACTATTTTCTACCCACACCAGTTTAAATAATAATTTCGTAGAGATTTTAAATAGAAAGCAGAAACTATCTATATTAATATACGTATCATATTGCGCGATTAAGATAGCAATCTTTGAATGCATTTTTGAATAAAATTTCTTACAAAGGAGAATCCGACACTATTTTCTATCCAAACCAATTTAAATAATAATCTCGTAGAGATTTTAAATAGAAAGCAGAAACTATCTGTATTAATATACGGACCATATTGCGTGATTAAGATTGCAATTTGTTATCAAATACCGACTCGAATTATTCGGTACGATACATTTTCAAATTGGTTTCAAGCTTTCTGAGTATCACCATGACTGTCGTATCTCATTACAGTGCAAATAGAATTTCAAAGTAACTTATATAATACGTAGAACGTATACGTATATACGTATCAACATAAAAGTTTTCTGTAGTAAGTATTTAAATATTTTCGCAAATTACTGCAGATTACAAGAAGAATTCTGTTCCAATTAGAAAGCAGATGAATTTTGTATAAACCGTAGAAAACTTGAAAATCAAAGTTCAAGAATATTATTGTATTATATCCATTCTATTGTCAAATACTCTACATGGAGTGAACAGAGATTTCTCTGAAAGATTCGTATATTATCTCGAGAGTCGGAAATGGTGTATTAAAGAACTTGCTCTTTCATCGATTCGATAAGCGAGACTGCGAGACACATTGAATGAAGGTCGAAAACTTAAGCAACATGGGAGCACCATATTGCACTTTTCGAAGAAAACAAGTTTGAGGAAAAGCCCGGAAAATCGAGGAGTTACGCTCGAGCCACGACGAATTCGTGCTAATCAAGGGACGATAGCTCTCACAGGGTGGAACTTTCGCGCGAGTCGAGGAGGAATAATTCGCCACGGTAATGTAACCCAGTTACACGACGTCGCTGACGTTTTCAGTGTCGCGATAAACTGGGAATTTTGGTCTGAAGTTCGACGAATAAAGGATGCCTTTGACACGAAGGCTGATTAACAAGGACTCGAAGTTGCACGAATCTTCCAAGTAAATGAATTGAAATCGTGCTGCTATCTCTGGCAATATTTCTTCTTGAACTTAAGGTCTATTTTGGTACACACTGTTTTGGTAAAAAATCAAAAACCAGGCAATCTGAAGTCGAGAATTCAAAAATTGGTACATTAACGCTAGAACTACCGACGATCAAAGTATAAAATTTCTATTAGAGGAATTAAAGTAAAAGAAAAAAAAAGAAAAAGCAGAAAAACTTTACAATACAATAGACATTTTATGGAAAATCATTTAAATCTTTAAATCTTTTTCAGGAAAAATATTTTTTACAGAAAGCTTATTTTACAAATAACTTTTACAAAAAATTTATGAAATAACAGTTATAAACCGATTATTTTGGTAGTTTTATAGTAACTACCTAAAGGATTGTCGAACAGAAATTGTATTACAGGATCCTTTAAAGAGGAATAGAAATATTGATTATTGAGTATCTCTTATTGCAAGAATGTTACGCAATAGTCACTGAATTTTTCAAGAAAATATTTACTTTGTTTTAATAAATGTGCTTCTTTAAATAACAATAAAAGTGTTTAATATATTATAAGATATTATACTACATTATGTTACATTAGACTATAATTCTAATTCGATTCATGGCAAATAGAATGGTGCATTTCAATCAAACGAACGAATATCTACTTATTTTTTCCTTACTTCGATAAAATTTCTGTTCATTTAATGCAAATTGTAATCGAAAATATTGAGATATTATACTAGATATACTATGCGGTGAAACAATATATCACGATTATGTTTTGAAACAATTCTAAGGTATTTATAATGTAAGCCTATAAATGTATATTTGCAGTAAATATCTTGTAATATAAACTTTCATATTAATTTCGAACTTTACCAGTAAAATTATAATAATTTCGTTACAAAATCGCAGATGTCTCATACAAATTCGTATCTTTGTAAACGTAATTTAAAAATTAAAAAAAAACAGAACTATCTCCTGTAAATTTCCACCACTTCAAACTTTCAATAAATCGTCGATCCACTTTTCGAGGAGTCAATGAAATTTCGAAGTATTCTGTGTAACGAGTATAATATACACATGTTTAATACTTTCGCTAGACTCTCAGTGAGCGACTGAGTGTAGCTACGATAATAAGAAGAAAAATATAAACGATGCAGGAGGGATAAAGCAGGGACAACTGGATAAGACAGAAAGGAAGAACTGCCGGGGAGATCAGGTTCCCGCGCGGCGCTACACTCGGAAGGGGTGTTGGGAAATGCGAACGACCCTTGGCACCCCTCCAACGGTTCGTCGGCTGGGTTGGCTGGTCCGCGACATGCATCACGCCAGGCGTCTGATGCATCCAGCGCATCCGGATACGATGTGCACGAGAGAAAAGCGAACGCCTGGAGGTTCAGGAGCCCGAAGGGTCTAGCCGTGTGTCTGGAGGTGGTTGAAGGTGGTTAAAGCCGTCTAGAATGGGAGGAAGGGGACTTGAGGTGGCTCACCCCGTGCATCAGGCCGCTGTCTCTGGCAGAACGCTGGCCCGGCTCTCTCGCGTTTGCACATGCTGCACCGTTATCGGTTACACGGCTTGTCTACCCTCGCCTTGTGTACAGTCGCTTATGGTGGTTCCCCTTAGAGATAAGACACACGTGTGTCTCTCCGATTCAAGAAACCAAGCCCGAGGATCCCTTGTTATCGTACGCCTTTGACACACGTGCTCGTAAGTACGCATTAATATCTACGATGAGCATTGCCGCGTCGTGGATCCTTGCGCAAACTGAACAGTTTAGTATACATGTATGACTTTGAGCAGTGAACTGTGTTCGTTAGACGCGATCGAGCGTTGAAGAAATTTTATGTGGAATAAGAAAGGATAATGTTGATTTCTGACTTTTATTTGAAAATGATAACTGAAATTAAGGACCGGTATTTTGGTAAATTTTATTTGAAACGAGGGTGAAAAATAATAATGAATTATTTCGACCAACTTATTATTATCAGGGGAAATAATTTTATTTTGGATCGAAATTGAAGGTCAAAAATTTTGTATGAAACGCGAGGATGAAAGATAATAATTCGAGATGATGGATTACTTCTAATAATTTGTTATTTTTATTTGAAAAATAATATAGGGTAAGTAACTTTATCTTGGGCCGAAATTAAGGATTGAACTTGGGCAAATTTTATTTCAAACGAAGATGCAGAATAATAATTTGAGATAATGAATTATTTCCATTAATTTATTATTTTTATTTGAAGAATAATATAAGAGGGGTGAGTCTAAATCAAATAAGTTATTGCGAATAATTTTTCATTTGAGTTAATTCGACGACAAATAATCTCGGCGGATGGCGAAGTTAATATAAAAGAATCAGAAATTATTCGAGACGTATTTGTAGAAACAAATGTAAAGTGTAAAATGAAATGAAAATGTTATTTTATTTGACAGTCAAATAATAAAATAATTTAGAAAAATTATTTACTTGTTCAAATAAATTAACGTTGGATTCTCTGAGTTTAATTATTTAGTCAAATAAGATGATATTTAAATAATATGTTATTTAAATAATCATTTTCAGAATAATAGAAGGATCGTCATGTTGTATGAAAGATAAATTATATTAGATCGTTGCTATGTATTATGTTTTTCGTGATCCTAGCATTGCGTAGAATAATATAATTCCATCAGATGATATAATGTCTGACTGTTTGAAAAATATGATCAGCAAGTAGATATTCATAAAAACTATTTAATGAACATACTGTGGGGCCATTAAGATTTTATCTTTATTCTAAGAATATTATTATAAAACTATGTCTATGTTGTTCACTTATGTAAATCCACTGGTAGTTAAAGATTTAATTATATCAAGCTAGTGCAGCCGATGCATTTTTCGATAAAATTTTTCAACTCTTATATTCGTCATATCTTTATATTTTTATACTTTTATATTTCTTAAATTTTTATATTTCAATTTTACAGTTAATTCAGTGAATAAAATGGATTTACAATATTTAGAAAAGAGTTTAGCAAAGAACTTACTCTCGTGCATTGTAACAAGAATTTTTTAATATTTCGTTTAAACCTGAGATATTTTTCAATTTTATAGAAATGAATTGAAAATGACTGAAAGGACGCAGCAAGATTAACCAAGCAACATGCCACTTTAATATCAGCCGAACGGAATTTAATATTCGTAGCCCCTGGCCATTCAATTAATACCACCCACAATTTCCGTTTCAAACATGTTTTTAGCAAAATTGAAAGATTTGAAGGAAATTTAATTACAACTTTTATTAACGATAATATCAATCAAATCAAAGCATTATACACACGTAGAGTAATAATTAAAATATTGCTACACACGATATTTTATTATTTATTACCAGATACTGAGTATTATGCACAACGAGCTGTTGAACATCGAGTGGAAGTANAATATCGCTTTCAAAGATGTATTTTGGAAAAACATAAGAATCAAGCTATATTATAATATACTAACTGCTTGATTTGTACAACAAATAATTTTTCTGTGCAGGCACAGATGAAAGTATGAGCCATTTATTTTGAAAAAAGTCACTTTAAATCGAGATATTTAAAGGTTTGCCTAGAAAAATTTAATGCTAACTTTATACTATTATTTATATTTTTCTCGATATAAATAATTGCGCACAGACGTTAATCTTCCATTACTGTAATGACTTATGCTACTTTACAAATGAATGACTCATATATCTTTATTGANCTTTACAAATGAATGACTCATATATCTTTATTGAATTTACGCATAATATCACTCTAACTTTTATATATACTAATAATATCGTTCAATCTTTTTTATTTAGATTACAGTATCAATGTCGGTAATAAATAAAATTTAGTTTGATTTTCTAGAATTTTCATCACCTTCTTCTCATAAATATATATAAAATAAATATTTCCTTTGAAACTCATTTTAGTGCCGATAGATTCTATTTAGATATTTAAAAAAAAAAAGAACAATTCGCGTAAAGCAAGAAACACGTTCAATTTCATAATTAATAAAATTTTCATTCCCTAATTTCTAGTCCATCATCGTACAATCTCATTTCAGATAAAAAAAAAAGAACACCTTCACCAAGAATCAGAGTCGACAAAGCACTCACAAAGCGTCCACAAGGGTTAAACCACTTGGCGCAAAATTGCGAAACTACTGCGCAAAGCTCCGCCGAAGAAATTTCTCGCGACTTCTTACCTTTCGACTCGACTCGCCGCGACACAATTCCCAAAGGAGACACAGAGCCAGCGAAGAAATTCCAGTTTCTTTGGCGAGTGTGGCCAGGGTGGACGACACGAGGGCCAGAAGCAAAGGGAACGGTGATCTGGTGCGCTCGCAGTGGGCACTGTACGCGAGGAACGCCGTCAAAGTCAACAAACAGGCGAGAAGGTCCGCACGACCGACCACACCGGCCACTGCCTCGCTATGAATCGGATGAGCGGCGAACAGGAAGCCGGTGATCGCGTGGCCGAGGTTGTTTCTTCCCGGTAGTACCTGCAAAACGCGAGAAATTCATGCGGTGAATCGTTGGACAATGGTTGCTGGGATCGTGTGCTTCTCTCCTTCATTGTTCCTCGGGAACGTTTTAGCGCGCCAGTTTTTACAATCGGGAACAATGAACTGAAAATAGGAATAGAAGCGGCTTAACTCTCCTCCTCGACGATTTCTGTTAATTTGCTAAATGGGGTGGTAATGGTAAGCGCGGGTCTAGATAGATCGAAAAATGATATTCGAATGTTTCTGATGCTCCGTGTTATCGAGGAGATAATCGCGTCGAAATTGAAGAGAAAGCTCTGTGCCACAAAAGAATGAGATTATTTTTATTAATTCTGGCATTTCTTCGAAGTTTAATACCGAATATATTTATTCAATATATTATCCACTTCAAACTTCTGATAAGTGTTCAAAGTATATAATATAATAATGAAATAATTAATATAATAAAATACAAGAACATCTGATTGAAATGGTTCAAAAAGATGGCGGACTTAATCTGTTAATCGGAGAGGCGAGTTACAGTAACTCGCCACTTGGGTTTTTAACTTTTTAAATGTAACTTCTTTATTTCTAGATTATTATTAAATTACGTTTGTTATTAATCAAGTAGCATGTACTTATGAGTAATGAAATCTGTGAAATTGTCTTTTGATTCCATTTGCAGGAAAAGTATCTTCAGAACAGCGAAATCTTTTTATCTCTGGAGATTTTATTAACATTTTTCTGATTAAAATAAGACCAATTACTATACTGTTATAAAATTTAGTTTTTGACATTAGCAGTTAACAGATAAAACTAGCAAAGCATGTTAAGTGATAAATAGGATACGTGTGTCTACACTCTTGCCTGAAAAGAACAATTTAATGAAATGCTAATAAACTACGAAATTCCACTTGTAGTGTCCGTGTGAAACCTGATTCAATGCACTGGTACAGTATTTATTTCAAGAAGAATCTGCATCGATATCCGATACCGAAGTACCCAAAATTTCGATACCTGTCGATACGACTCTCTCTTATTGAGTGTTTTGTTTATCGAATTAACTGAATATTGCCATTGTTACAATGGTACCGCCGCTGTTACACAGCATTCTCTTCTTGCGCTGGACTCCTCAATTTCCACGGGTTTTTCGAATGGAAAACTCGTCGAGAAGCAGAAAACTCGTTCGAATATTAATAGCGCGCGATGACGGGTGAATGACTGTTCAACTGTTTCATATTTTCGTCAGAACGTGGCTCGACGAGAGAGTGTGGCAAGATGAAAACCGATTGCACTTATCCGCAGAACGACAATGGCTCTGGCCGTTACGGACGTTATTCGAAGCGGGATTGAAAAAGCTGAAAGCACGGGGACGGAGGCTCTTGAAACGAAACAACGGATTTCCCCTGGTAATCCTATTTCCATTACGATAACCGTGGCAGGTGACACGCGTGGCCGTCAAGGGAGGAGAAACGAGTGGAGCGAGCGCGGTTGCCGCGCGATTATTAACGTAATATTCCGGAATTAAATGGACTGGTAAAATTTTATTTCCAACCAGTCGCCATAACGTCTGGTATTATCAAGTCCGCGTGACGTACACTCTACAGGTGTCACTATTATCTCGTTTTCTGCCGCTCTGACGTAAAATCTGACCGACGCGACGCGAGGCGAGGCGACGAATGAGCGCACGCTTGTCCCGAGCTTTAATCGAAAAGCAGATAAACCAGTCAAATTCTCCGAGCCTATGATCCTCCCCTCTCTTTCACTCCCTCTCTCTCTCTCTTTTATCGTGCTCCGAATTAGTTTCTTGTTTGAATAACCGATAAATTTCAACGAGCTCGCCCGTTTAATTAACGTTATTATCGAGTGGCGAGTGACGCGGCGATTTACCTTTCTGGCAACTCTGACCACAAGCACCGTGCAAGCGGCGTGCAACGCAACGTTCACCAGGTGATAGCCCCACGGCTCCAGGCCACCCAGTAGATGATTCAGACGAAAGGTTGCCACGCAGAGAGGCCTGTAACTACCGTGCGAACCTCGATCGTTCAGGGGCGTGCCCCAGAAATCGTTCTCCAGCAGCCGGGACCACGGCGTACTGGACAGCAGGTCTGGATTCGTCAGGATAGCTCTTCTGCAACAAAAATGATACCCGGTTTACGTTAGTATCGTTTCGACTCATCGTCTGACTTTAGTTGCTTAAAAGTAATTTTAAATTGTAAATGTATGTTAACGATTTTATGACGTTTACCCAGTCACATACGTATGTATATTGTATGAAGTGAGTTGTATAATGAAACATCAGTATTGTGATTATATCCGCAGAATCCGAAACCAATCAATCTGGAAGTATAGTATACAGAAGTTGCGGAATTTAGCAAAGACAAAAGTAATTAGGCTCAATATTGAGGTCTAATTAACACTTTCTTCAGATTTGTTTCAAACTGTACCAATAGCCATGGCAATTAGGTTCCATTAGTGTTAACGAAATAAAGGAAATTGTTCGAATATTTTCGCGAGCGAAAGATTTCTAATTGCCAATAATTAGTTAGAAACTTTCATTAAAGAAGACGCAAACTTCAAGCGAAACTCTTTCAATTTTTCTAGCCACTGTTAAGTAAAACCAATAACAATTTCTGTATACCTTTCGATCAGGTTTTTATCACATTACAACCTAACATTTCAAACAGAGTAATTTTTAAATAATTTTCCAGGCTTATTCAACCTTTCGTTATACGAATTTTTGTCGTTACTTCACTCTCTCTATTTTTTCACGTGTAATTATCTCCTTTTCGCTACTTGCACGACGAAAACTCTCGTTCGTCTCGCTGGAAATCGTCCCATATACTACGGATCGCAACGCGAATCGTTTTCACGGTTTTGTTGTAGACGAGCAACACCGTCTCGCGGGTCGTAGCGTTTTAATCGACTGGTCCGATCGATATTCATGAGTGCCGCGGTGTTTCGGGCTCGTCTGGAGACTGCAATACCGCAGGCAACGCACCTGAGCCATCGTCGTCGACGAGGAAACAGTAGCAGGGCTCGATGAACACCAGGCCAATAATTTCGAATTCCACGGCTTTCCAATAAACCCACCTCGCAACCCCCTGTGCACGAGGAAGGTTGTGTGCCGCATTTTCTACGTCAGCTAGCGCGCCACAGCTCCGAGATGGCCACGAAATTCTTCTCGCGCGAAATTTAGATCGAACATCTGTTTCTGCCTCGTACGTAATCGAGGAATCAAATCGACCAAATGAAATAACGGAGTGGTGTCCTGACTGCCGAGAGACGTACCTCTACTGCTTACTAGATTCTCGATAATCGATTGCTTTAGAAACACTATCAAGCAGTTGTTTAACCCGCCGTTGCTCAGATACACTGAACTCTACGGGATGAGTGACTGGCTTTAATCTATAAATTACTCGTAAAATTATCTGCCAATAGGTTATTTTATCTATGTGGTTTTAAATAAAGTTGAACAAAATTTATTAAATACGAGTTAACAGGAAAGTCCCAATATGGCGACGATATAACCTGACTAAATTAATCTTAAATANGTAAAATTATCTGCCAATAGGTTATTTTATCTATGTGGTTTTAAATAAAGTTGAACAAAATTTATTAAATACGAGTTAACAGGAAAGTCCCAATATGGCGACGATATAACCTGACTAAATTAATCTTACTTAAACTCTCACGCTATCATGACTCGCTACTCGCTACAAGTCTTCACTTTCTCATGTCTTGCTAGTCTCTATATCGAATTCACCATATGGATCCTTGAAACGTTCGTCTTTCGTACATTCACGCGCGCGCAATCATATCCTAATATTTCAAATTCCAAATTTGGGTGGGTAAAATAAACGACGATCGGGCCACACAGAAGAAGTTCTGAATTCTGAATGAAAAGTTCTCAATTTCTCAGGCTTCTTCATTCCATATATTATCTGAAGAAATGAATGATTTCAAGGAGATCGCAATCTGGTGTGAGCAGTTTCTTTTTTTATAGACAAAGGTTACCTCCACTTTTTTTAAATGAAAGGATATATTTTTTTTCAAAGTAATATTCTTCAATAATGAACATCGTTTCTTACGATATCCTGTGGCTAGAATATTCTTCTCATCAATGCTTGCTTTGACAAAAAATTCATTCTTTTATTTTTTATTACAATTTATTTCTTTTCAATTTCAATTCATCCCTGGCCTGAAACTGAGTAACGAAATGCTGCATTTTTGTGCAGTTTCGTTATAGTTACAGTGAATTGAACATCGAACAAGTGGCATGGCGATGGTGCGAACTTGAGATTTAAAGATGGTTCAAGAACTTCCATCGTAGAAATATTGATTTTATGGATGAGATACAGACATCGAGTTTAATTCATAATTGTGCAACATAAGATATATTTATACGAGACGAAATCACCTTAACTAGAATTAAACTGTCTTCATTATTTTATTTATTATCACATTTATTACTATATATTATTTTTTATTACATAAATTTATCAGGAGGCAAAGAGTTTATATCATTGGAATCCGTGTAATATAATTCTTCTACTAAATTTTTCGTTCATATAATAGTAATATTGGTTTTTGAATCAGCACGTGTTCATTTAATTGAATCCTATTATATTATTCTTCATTATTCATTATTATTTTGCAATCCTATATAATTGAGGAAGATTTTGATCCAGAAATGATCCGGTTAACAGATTATGTTTGTAAACATAACTACTTCTACTGAACTTGAATATACATACTAAATCAGTGCTGGTTGGTGCGAAGGTAGATTAAACGATCTTGGTTTAAGATGATTCAATCTCTCCAGCCCCGTTCAAACGGTAAATTGTTTGTAACGGTAAATGCAATTCGTTTCCTTGTAATAGGAAATTCATAAAGCCTTGCGTGGTGTTAATTCTCTCGCATCATGTATATTCAGTTCATAATCCACATTTATGTAGCATTTGATTTTCTAATTACGAAACAGATTTGCGTGAATCTATCAGCTTTAGTTAGTCTGCTGTTACACGAAATTTGAACGCGACACTTTTGACTTTAGTCACGAGGAGCAATTATGAACGATGTCTGAAATGTTAAAAAATTTTGTATTCCTATTTTATACGGTTTTATCGATTTATGTAATTATTGATGAATGAAATAAATTTGAATTATGTACCTATGTTGCATGAACTGGTAATACACGGAAGACAATAGCATTTTTAAAATATTATTCTGTATTATCCATTTAATATTTTCAAACAAACGTATGACAATAAGAAGCATTTCCCTGTTGTCTGGAAATTCCAGTCTTTTAGTTTACTGTGACGAGTCTGTTCACAATCACAAATTTAAGGTAACTTTATTTTATTTCATTTCATGAAAAATGCGATGAACACAATGGAATACTCAGTTAATCAGATTTACTAAATTTTGAGGATGACAACAATAGTACGTTTTTCATTCAAATAGTACGTTTAGAAAAGAATAGAGAATCAATTTAAATTTGAAAGTACAAACCAGTGTAATGACCAATATAAAATTTTCGATCAAACATAGATACTTGAAACATCAAAATCTTTCTTGTAGAAGAATTGAAATCATTAATTTTATTTTTCCATACATTTCACTCAAACGCGACAATGTTTTTAAATACTTTCGAACAATTGCGTTTGATCAGAAATAGTACTGTTTCTGTAGATCGTTTCGGTTACACGAGATTCAAGTATTCCATCAAAAGTCGATATAGAATATGTATGATAGAAACCAAGGAGGTAAACGTAACATAAACTATTATTCGAGGATTCCACTTGATTCGATCTGCATTGTCGTCACGCCAGTTTCTTGCATTTCTACCGAAATAATTTTCTTTCTAAGGAAAACTCTCGATAAATCAATGTTTAAACGACGTTTCAAAGTTCCCTTCATAAAAGGAATCTATTCGCCGAGATCCGTCATTACACATACATCGACGCAGCATAGGAAGTTTTCGCGTAAACGATTTCGAAAGTTCAGCCACGCAAGTTTACCATAAGTCGTTCGAGTGAAAACGGTTGATCGCCGCGTAACGGCGGCACGAGATTTACGATCGTCGCAAAATTCATTAGAATTCGGAACAATTCGCCGCGACCGACTCGGTGCTCGAGTTTCTCTCGGTTTCCGCCGAGTTGAAACACTCGACGCGTTCGTACGTACGAACAGGATGGCACGTAAATTTCCTTCGTCGCTGTTTATTTCAATTTCCGGGCCCCGCCGGTGCGCGTACAATTCCAAAAAGAAACAGGGGAGATCGGTCGCCATTATTAGAACACGTGTGAGAATGGAGTCGAGCATGTATTCATGAATTTTTTAAGTCAATTCAATATCCAAGTTTCGTTTCGTTTCGTCTCGTTTCGATTTTGTCTATTAGTCGAAAGTATTTCACAACGTATTTTGTGTAAAATCGTTTCGAGCTTGCAGGTTGTACAAAAATCTAACTCGCGAGTAATTCATCAGTCGTATAGTCATCTGTAACTAAGGGATAATAATATACTTTTCAATTCTCTGTATATATCGTGCAAGTTGAAGGTTCCATTATAAAAGTTTCAAATGATTGATTTATAACGATGATCAATTGTCAGAGTTCCAATTTGATTAAATAACTACGACTAACTCTTTATAATTGGAAATTTATCGAAGAACGAGGCCATCAATCAACTGTAATTAATTACTAATACGACAGAGAAGTATGTTCTTGTTTTCTTACGTTTCAATCCTCTGTACGATTGAAATTTAATATACTTATAGTTGTACTTTCATCGGTGCACCATTATAAATAGATTTATAATGGATATTAGCTGTCAGGTTTTTCGACTGTAGTTACAATTAATAATTAATACTTATATACAGAGGAGGTATACAATGAAGAAGTATGTTCTTTTCCTACGTTTCAATCCTCTAAAACATCGTGGAAGTTATACGTTCGATTTATAACAATTATTATTTATTTAATTGGATACCTAATTGGATTAAATAGCTACTATTCTTTATAAGCAGAAGATCATCAATTAAGTGTAATTATTTACTTACACAACAGGGAAGCTAATGTTTCAATCCCCAATAACATCGTATACTTGAAAGTTACATGTTCGTGTATTTACATGTTTTGTATTTGTATTTTATCAATACAGAAATAACAAATGAATGATTTATACCGACGATTAATTGACAGGTTTTCAATTGTCGTAAACAGCTGCAATTAACCCTTCACAACCAGAGTATTATATAGGAGAATATTATCAATTGATTGTGACTATTTACTCATATAAACATGCCCCTATTTTCCTACGTTTGAACTTTTTATAACATCGTCAAAGTTATATGTTTATATATTCGCAGTTGTATTTCGTCAATACTACAAGAACATCATATAAATGAGTGATTTATAATGATGACTAGTCGTCGGATTTTCAATTGGTGTTTTTCAAACAGCCACAACTATAACCTTTTATAATCAGAATTTTATATAAAAGGAGGCTATCAATTAACTATTTACATGTACAATAAAACTCACTTGACACGAACGCAACGCATTTGAAAATTGCGTATAGAGGAATAGAAATATGCTTCGTCAAATAACCTTTGACGCACTCGCCAATGATCGATGGCTGATAATTAGATCATAATTTGTTCAACTATAAATATTGTTCTTACATTCTATGAATGTTAAATTATAAAATTATAAATTAAAAATATAATTTTGTAATTTTACTAATTATAAAAATATATAAATATATATATTAAAATTAATAATTTAATGTTATATAAATGTTAAAATTAAAATTAACGTATCTAATGTTATTTTTATAAAGAAACATAAAACATATAGATATTCGTACATTGTGGTTAATAAATAAACGTTATCTTTTACAGGATGTTCATGAGCGTCACACATAATTATATTCAGAAACACATAGGTTTCAGAAATGCGTGTACCAGATTGAAAGATTCAAATTTATTTGTGAGATACTCGATGCCACCTCTACCTGCCAATAATCGAGTTTACCTTGAAATATTGTTTTCATTTCCGGAAGTAGTCGTGAAACATACTTGCAAGCATTATTGGAGATATTTAGAAATATTTATCCGAACGACTAAAATTGTTCGAAATATTCAATCCGAGCTCAAGACACGCGTAAACACGTGGTCTGTCTCTATTTTTTTTATTTTCGTTATCGACCTCGTTAACGTCGATCGATTCGACGAGCGTAAAACGTTAACGGACTGCGCTCGCTCGGATATATGAATGTTTAATGAAAATTTTTTCGCCCGGACGAAAATAAACAGCCGTCAGCCGAAACTCACGAGCCCGCACTGTCAATAAAATTTCGTCCAGTGATTTCATGGCTATTACACGAAAAACAAACAGAAAAAAGAAAAGAAAAGAAAAGAAAAGAAAAGAAAGCTTGACTACAGCTCGATTTTCATTAATAAATTTAAATCTTTGGCAACAACATAGTGCAAAATATATTTCTGTTTAACCAAAGTTTCAATACTATGCATGTATATTATGCTAAAGAATTTCTACAATACCTTAAATTCATCGACAAAAATTCCTTGGAAAGTGTGTGTAAATCACTAATCTTAGTCACATGACAGACAAAAAGTTTCAAGCCGAAGGTTCTTAAAATAATATAGAGTTCAGGATTGTGTCACATTGATATCTTGTGTAGCATTCTCATCGGTTCTCATGAACATTGCGACGACATAACCGAACTTGTTGTATTTAAAAAAAAAAAAGAAAACGTGCGAACGATATTTTCAAAAGTCGATACGTTCCATTTTAAACCGACAATGAAAGGAACGCTTACACGATTAAGTCGTTTAAACAAGAATTAAAAAATGGGGATTGATGGTATTTATACTTCGTCTCGGTTCAACCGACATTCCACGTGTACGACTGAAACCAGTGAAAGTGATTTTTCCCCTTATATACTTCGAATAAAAAAAAAAAGGAGCGCGAACAAAAAAAGAAAAAGAACGAGAGATCGAAACACCAATGTTGACCACGAAACGAGCAATTAAAGGAGTAAAGAGGCAGACCTGGAGATCAAGCACTCGGAGAGTCCCTAACGGTCGGGTAATCCGAGGTATTAGTCGGAGGCATCGGTGATATTAAGCATCTGTCAGAACTGTCGCGAAACGGGGACATTCTTCTCTCTCTCTCTCTCTCTCTCTCCCTCTCTCCCCGTCTTTCTCTCTTGCTGGCTGGCTGCCTCGGTGTGTACACGTTCGCGGTATTCCCCGGGGACTATTTCTGACAGTACACGTGACGTTAATGAAACTCGGTCCCCGGTCTAACGGAGCAGCTCGGAGGACGTGACTGCACGCGAGGATTCGCAAGGCTGGAAACGGTACGCGCGGTACAACGCTCTTCTCTCAGCCGCTCGAGTCGCAGGCTAATACCAGTCCAACCCCTTTAAGCCTGCCTCGGTGACTTACGTAAGGCCACCGATTCAATTTTCCGCGGCTTCTTGTCGAATCGGAAAGCGCTTAGCGGCCGCCGGTCAAATTAGAATTATTGGCCAGCCACGTTACTGCCGTATGCCTGCGGCGAATTAATAAATTACACACCCGTGTGCCGGTTCGTCCCAACGTTCGGCACGATATAGATAGCGGCGGCGATATTAAAATCGACCGATGATTAATCTTCGTGGTGGTGGTGGGGGGGGGGGGGGGGGG
>NIPQ01090574.1:0-22270 GCA_002806875.1 Lepidotrigona ventralis hoosana
ACGTCGTTTCTCGAATTCTCACGTTCAACGTGCAACTCGCGCAACATACGTGCGAAACGACGGCGAACAATAGTTTTCGGGCAACGATTACACCGAACATTTTTGTTGTTTTTCTCTCTTTTTTTTTGTTTTGTTTTTTTTTCACCAAAAGTGTCGCTATGTACAAACTACAGAGGCCAAAGGGGGAAAAAAGGAAAAAGAAAGAAAACGAATAGAAAGTACATCACTACACTGAGTTCGTTAGCCTCCAAGCGGATTGATCTCGTGTTCGGTTTTCGTTCAACGAAGAAACGTTTCCATCCAAAACGCGGTTATCGTTCCTCGATGCTTCGCCTCGATTTACACGCGATGATCACTCGTATATCTTTTTTGGTCTTCGGGTAAATTGCACACGTCCGCTCTTTCTCTTTTCTTTTTTTTCGATCTACTCGACGCACCATCAATTACAACATTCTGGCCACTTTTACGTTACCCATGTAGGCTACAGACTTTGGAAAATGTTCCGTATCTGTTTCGTTACTCGGCTCAGCGAACAGTTCGACGTAAATTTCGGATGATTTCCCTTCGCCGCGGGAAAACTCTCGCTCGTCCCTTCGCGTTCATTTACATTCTCTAGAATTTCATAAACCATCAAACCGCAAGGTTTCAAAATCTTCGCGCTTGTTTGTTCTTTTCTTTTTTTTTTTTTTTTTTTTTTTTGGGTNATAAAACTTCGAAATGTTTGTCGAAGAACTGATGCTCGTCGCTTGCCACGATTTTCCTCGGTACGATCGACCGTTCGTTCCCCGTTCCCCTCGAGATGATACCGCCCGATTCGTCGTCCTTGTCGTATCACGCCGGCGAGAATGGTCGATGGATCTGCGGTGGTTTCGGATTCGGTGGGGGTGGTGTCGCGACCCTTATCAATCCCTGGCCTTGAGACTGACCCTGAGGAGTCTGTTGCCCGACTGTTGGACTACCTCGCGAGGAAGGTGTATGAGGACTCGGGACCGCGACCCTTAGCGGACCCGTCACCGACAGGTTCGTCGCCATTAACGGCGGGCTGTGTGCTTCCGATAGGCTGTCTGACAGCCGCGAGATCCCACCGTCGGAGAGACGCGAGCCTTCCGATATCCTCGACATTCCTTCCGGTAGTTGATGCTGTATTTGAGGATGATGGAGCAAACCGTCGTGTGGGTGCAATCTCGGCGGTGGCAGCCCCAGCGGATCCGGCAATCTGCAATTGGCAAATGCGGTTCCGCGTTAGCATTCTCTTAGAAAACGTTATTTTCCTCGCGGCTCTCTTGAAGAGTTCTCGTCAACGAGGAATTTGTTATGTTCGTACATAACAAATCGTTGATTGTTGCGGTTGTCATTGATGCTTCGGACGTTTCAGAGTAACTGGATAATAGTACGAAACAATCTAAAGATCAGTAAATGCAAGTAGATGTAGGAATCTTCTACAATCTTCTATGATGGAATTAAAGTTATAGAAAATAAATCGCAGTATGAAATAATTTCGTTCTGGAAATTAGTTCGTTACATATACACATACACGTATTTAAGCATGGTACTTATATTCTTAATGCACTTGAATTATTGCATTTAAATTTTATACATTGCACGCGTAAAAAAATAACTATGAAAAAAATGTGAGATATTCTTGAATTATGAAGATTCATGAATAATACTTCGCCGCGTTTAATTCGTTCTATTCGTTCACTGTTAAATGTTTCAATTTAACGAGAAGAGACTGAATTGAATTGAATTAAATTAAACTAATCGTCAAAGAAATTTGTACTTCTCACGCTGCGAATTAAAGTTTTTAGAGGACATTGTTTTCAAATGTCTCTTTCGGTGATTCGTCAAACGTGGATTAAACGACGTTTTTAAAGGCTACTCACCTCGATCCGAGATCACCTCTGGGCCCCACAGCTTGGAACGGGCTTGTTTCCGTCAGCCTGAAGATTCCGCCGCCCGAGATGTTCGGATGATTGTGTTGCGGACTGTGCGGTCCAAATCGGAAACCAGCGGGCGGGAATTTGAAGGCCGTTGCGTGGTTGAATCGAAACTGCGATTGCGACGGATCGAAGCGGAAATTTAAGGACGGCGGGGGCAAAGGGCCAAGGGGCCCGAGAGGAACAGGAGGTTGATGAGTTGGCGGTGGCGAGGAACTTGGCGACGCAGGAGACGTTCCACCGAGCGAGATGTCGGAATCCTCCGAATCGCTGCCTCCTGGCCCGGGACTCAGAGCGCGTCGTGCATTCCCGTTTCCTGTACCAGATTGCTGTTGCATTCTGAAACACAACGCCAATAACAGGATTAAAGAACGTTAGATCAGAGTCTTCCGGAAATTTTTATGCTTGAATAGTGTATTAGGTCTAAGTAGCATTGATTAATTGTAATAGGATCTTGTGATCTCGTTATAAGAACGTTAGACATCTTAGCGAAATCGTGTCGGATTATAATATAGTAGTATTGAAATATTAGATTAATCTTTAATTTCAACTGTCTTTATCGAGTTCGAGCTACTCGTGCAATTCATGCTACACGGTCTGTGTTCAACATATGTGTTAGAAAAATTTTTCCTCAAACATTCGAAGGGAAAAATTGAAGTGGCCACGCTCGTATGATGTGTTTCTCACATCTCTGGCCTCTTATCGTACCATCGAGGATCGCTTACTCGAGCATGCATCACCCGTCGAAGGGTTAACTAGAGAGGTCACCGATTATTATTGGTAGCAAGTCGGTCAGCTCCATCTCATAGGTAAAGTGGCGCGTAGGCGCGCGTTGATCGCGATGAGAATTTCAATTCGTTCCCGTCCTAGGACGACAGGTTCATATAGGTGGATGTACCCTGGCGCTGAAAAACACTTTGTTTCCAGTCATCGCCGCGGAGGAGTGACTATAATTAATGAGCGGGCTCATCCTTCCCAGGTGAGCAGAAGGATTCACGGGAGAGTAACGACGATTCCCTAGGACGGGTTCGTACAAAAGGAGGATCCACCTCATTACTCGAGAGATTACGGATAGATACAGAAACGCTTCGCGAACTTCTCACGCGACTCATCCATCGCGGTCAGAGATAAATGGCGAAGAGTCGTGCCACGATCGGAACGGATGTTCCGACTTGTCGACAGGAAAGTATTATTCATCGTGCCACCCACGATCAAGTATTAAACCAGTCGAGCGACAAACGTATATCGAGAAAATCCGCATTACAGTATCAATCTCGTACTCTTTTCTCCTTTTTTCGTCTTACATAGTAACAGAATTTTCACCAAGTAGAAGCAAAGATAGAAACTCGCAAACACCTCTTGGTGAACTTAAGGTGAAAATAATTTTCCCTCCGCCTGGATCGCGTAATCGTGTAACACGGTAAAGGAAAACACCAGCGGAAGAATCCACTTTCCATCGTGGAAGGAAAACGCTTCCCCCTCGACCTGGTATTAAGAGAAAGAAGAATCATTCGCTAGTCTGCCAAAGACAATGAGATGTTGTGGTCGCCTTAAAAGCCTCTTCGCTCCAGATCGATTCAACGCCGGAGCTCCTGAGATACTCCCGTATTTTCTTTGCTAATCGAGTTTCGAGCCCGCGCTGTTACCACGGTAACACCTCGAGTGATTTCGAACAGGTTCGCTGCCCGAGCGAGAATCGTCGGATCGCGCCCGGTGCTTCCTCACGCTCCAAAAAGAGAAACGCCCGTGTACGAAAGCCGCGGCAACTCTCCAGCTGATTCCACCTTTTAAGTTTAAGAACGTCAGTCCTTGCTTCGCGTCTTTATAATTCTACTTTGTTTTCAACTCCTCACAACGAACGTCTCAAGTAAAAATAATGCAAACTTGGCTCATTCTCCAAAGTATCGATCTTCGAATCAGAAGATCAGAAATATTTAGATATTCTGTCATTTACGTTGAACTTACGAAAGTCAGTTGTTGGACTCTGAAAGTAATATTCTCGGTGCGACAGTTAAGTTTGTACTGCTTTTAGCAGAACACATTTGAAGAAAAGCACGAAAAACTGATGTTACAAGAAAAACTTTCATCTAGATTATATCGTGACTAAAGAGAAACGCGTGTGTGTCAATAGAAGTGCAGCTTCCTATTTATTTGCCACTGTTAAAACCACCACCATGAGATTCGGATCTGAATAAACTTCCTGCCTCGATGCAGCGTCCATCATCAAGGGGTTAAATCACACATCTCGCCAGCTCTTTATTCACCATCATCCCCTGTAAATCTGACATTCCCTTCACACTTTCTACATACAGAAATATATAACGAGACGTCAATTTCACTGACGAAGGTATGAAAGCGATTTATTCGATTCCGTGGGCACAGAGGAAGGCGAAGGGCGGTAGCGAGACTCGAGATTCGAGTAGAGGCCACTCTCTCAGTGGACCTGTTTAAAACGCGTTGGACATGGTAATCGAACCCGTACCTTCCTACTCTCTCTCTCTCTCTCTCTCTCTCTTTATTCTTTTTTTTTCTCTTTCGTTCTTCTTCCCGTTTCTTTTCCTTTTTTTCTTTTTCTTTCTCTCTCTCTCTGTTTTTTTTTCTCTCTTTCTTCTCAACGTGTCTCGCATCAACGGGACACTCGACGCGTTTTAATTATGCCTCAAGACCGCTTCCTCTTTTGTCTTGGCCCTTTCACGAGACACCCGCACGAGCGGCGCGACTTATTATGTGCCAGCCTCTCCTGTTTTGTTCCACTTAAGTGCTCGTCCACCCGATCGTCGTCCCTATTCAACGCGTCTTAATGTCGTGGCATTAAAGTGCGGAGGCTCGAGCTTACGGTGTCAATTTTTCGCCGTGAATACCACATTAATTTCTCCGATGCTTCGCTTCTTAGATTTCTAATCGACAAGAATCCCCCATTTCTTCGCTTCCTGTTTTTACCTGTTTATGATCGTCGATCCGAAGTTTGGAGTCATTTTGTCGAATTTAGAAAAATTAGTTGGCTCAGACGTCCGTTAGAAAGCTATTTTCTCGAGAATCTATTCTCGAAGTGAAGGAAACTACTACTAGTACCAATAACAATAAAATTTGTGACTTCAAAGTTTCAGTGGATAATATTAGAAACCAACGTACCAATACACCGATCGAGGTTATTCTTCACACGTATTATGTCTACATATATGTTCCCATCGTTATTTAATTAATCGAAAGCCTAACAAGGAGGCGTGTCGTTCCGTTTCAAAGCACGAATGTTACTCGCTGCGTTCGCACGTATACGAACCCGCGAATACAATTACGAAATTGCGAAACATCGGCCGGCGTCGGAGTTATGCCATCAAATCGTGCTGCTTCTGTACTGTTTCCGCGGTTAACGAGGGATATCGGCGTTCACGGCTCGGCCGCTCGTTAAAACTCAACGAGCTCGCCACGAAAAAGGGCCACGGTCCGACGAATTTTGCAACAAGCTCCGCTTTTTCTTTCAATTTCTCTCTCTTTCTCTCTCTTTCTTTTGTTTTTTGTTTTTTTTTTTTTTTTTTTTTATANGTTAATATATTCGCGGCATGTGTTCACTGCTGCTCGCACGCGTTCGCAAAAGTTCGGGGCGTATTTCGCGTGGCGAATCGAGGACCGCGTCGAACAGCGTCGAACGAGCTATCACAGGTGACGCGGTAAGTTTTTCGGCGGTGCCGATGGCCATGATTAAAAAAGAAATTCATCAAGCCGGAGGCCTCCGCCGCCGTCCGGGGGGAAAGTATCAGGTGCAACGTTGAGGAACGCCGCGGCGATGAGGATGCGCCCCGCCGTTAAGTATTTACGCCGCATGACGAGTCACTTTTGTAATCCCTCGTGTATGTTGTAAAGTATTATGCACGCGGACGGCGACGCGGGCCTCAAACCGTGACGGAAGCTACTGTAATTACGCGCAAGATGGTCGTCCTTGCGGTGTGTGCCTGCCGGAGCAGCACCACAGCTCTCTTCCTCCCCTCCGATTGATCTCCGATCGAGAAACTTACGGCCCGGTGAAAGGATCCCGGTTTTCGTGCCGGCACTGACAGCCTCTTTAAAGAGTGATTCGATCGTTTCGACCAGTTTTAACGCTGTCGGTATATCGATACGATATTTATGCCTATCGATATATGTACATAGTAGTAGAAAGATTCCCCCTCCCCCCTTTTTTTTCTTTCTTTTGTTTGCTCTGACAAATTTTTGAACAGCAGAATGTGTATCTGAAAGAAATTTTCTACCTATATTAATCTGTTGGATATAAATTCTATATTTTCTTTGGAATTGAACACTTCCATCCTAATTTCACCCTTCGCTCGAGAACGAACGTGAATTTTTTCACAATACAATCCCTATTTTTGCTACCGTACCAAACTTGCAACATCCAAACGAACCTCCAGAAGCCAGTCTTCCTTCTGTTCTCGAAACTAGTTCCTACGATTCGTCCCGGGTGCAACAAAGAAAGAGCAGGGAGAAAGTGAAAACGAAAGAAAGAAAAAAAAGAAGAGAAGGAAAGAAACGCGTGGAGAACGATCAATTTCAACCTGATATCAGAATCGGATCTATCCTCGACTCTACTAGAGTGACGAGGGATATCATTTTAACAGAATCTACCCCCGGTGTGTCGAATACAGAGAAGAGAGCGTGGATTTTTCGTGGCCGTCTCGTACGAGCCCATCTCCCTCTCCCCCCCTCCCCCCTCCTACGGGTGAACCCTCGATTTAGACCAACCCCGTGCCATGCTAAATACTCGGTACGCACAATGGAGAACATATCATTCGAAAATCTGAGCTATACGAGGGCCTGGACAAAAGGTAACTGGATACCGGTACGAGGAGGAGACTCGCATGTGAACAGAGGGCCCACGATTTCAAGCAACCGGGACCCCCTCGACCCGCTCCACCCCCTCCGACCCCCTCCGTCGTCGTTTTCACCGCTTTTTTTTCGTCTCTAGCTCATTTTTAATAGCCGCTAATAGAGACGTTAAAACGATACGGGGCCCTCTTGGCCGACTCGGTTCCGATGCTCAGTTCTTTCTTCGCTTACAGCCACTCGTTCTCTCTCTCTCTCTCTCTCTCTTTCGTTCCACCCCTTGTGTATAGTCACGTCTACGTGTGTTTGTCTCTTAAAACACCGCCTTCCACCCTCGATTATAGTATACTGTTTGCTATTGAACAGCGTTCGTTTGAAGGATTCAGTTTTATACACATGCAGGAAACGAAGGGAAGTCTCGGGTTGGACGCGTGCTTCGATTTGTTCAATCTGTTATAGGAATGTATGTTATTCGAAGAGAAAAAGAACAGGACAGTGCCGATCGTATAATTGCTTTACTTTACATTAGAGGATTTATAATATTGTGACGATGAAACACTCGCGTATGCCGTCTCGTCTTTGAATAAAGTAAAATCTAATCAGTATGAAGTATTCAAATAGTCAAGTTTTCAAGGTAACTGGAGAAGAAAGTAGCAAATTAGTATCAAACCAGCAAATGTATGTGAATGACTAATTTTTAGAAGTGATTAGCACTGCCGATAGAAACGATACGAGTGTTCTATCTGTATAATTATCCACGGAAATCACACAGGAAAGCAATCAAACTTGCATTCTTCCAACTATTCGATGGTGATTAATTGGCATTCAAATCCTTGCTGCTTATTAGATTTCTTCCTAAACCAATTAAACTCTAATTCTTGCCAACTGGCCAACAATGAAACAGACGAATTCTCGTTGTGCGAACGTTTCTTTCGTACGTTTTCTTCTCGATCGCACTAGACGAAAAGGCGTGGAGTGAGTCGCAAGATCTGTTTGCCGTTCGGCGCGAGAGGAAAGACGAAGAATGCGTCGCTTTCGAGGAAGAAGCGGCGAAACGAATCGTGGCATCCGCGCTTTCGCGAAAATTTCATCGTGGCCGCGCGAGCGTTCTTTTTACTTCACTTCTCCGAGTTTCTCCGCGGCGGAAGGATATATCTTCATGATACGAAACGAGAAGGGACGAAACGCGAGTGGCTCGTTCACACAGGTAGCCCATGATTTGCAGTATTTTAATCCGAGCGGAGATCGGGGGAAGTTGGGCGAGTTGTCCTCGTCGTAGACGCCGCAATATGGCGTCTAAAAGCGGACACGACCGCGTTTAGAGTGGCCTCGTTTGCCTCGTTCGACGGTCGTTTTCGTCTTCCTGTCACCCTCGACTCGCGTCCCAAGAAACCACCGAACAAAGAAAGTTTCGCCTTCGGAAATCAAGATTATTGTTTAACCCATTAAGAGAGGGAAAATAACTTGGATGCGTAGAAATATTTTGCGAAAAATCTGAATAATAATAATTTGCGTAAATTAAACGTAAGTATAAAAGGTATATTTTGAATGATATAAGAGGAAATGTATACGTAGCTTGAAGCGAGTGTGGAATGTTTCAAATTATTCGAACGTTAAGATCAATCTAGACGAGAAAAAAAAAAAAAAAATGAATTGAAATTTTCACGGAATTTCGCAACCAACCAGTGTTGGAAAGCGGAATTCAACGAAGTAAATTGACCGAAAAAGAATTGCAAGTGAAACGTTGCGTCAACGCAGTGCCCCCTAATGGATTCGGAAGATTTGTTTAAGTGCTCCCGTGTATAGGGAAACGACCGCTCGTTTCCTCGTCTCTCGCTTAAATTCGCCGTTTACTTTAAAACAGTAACTTTTCCGCCTTCCACTTTAAAACAGCCTTCCGTTTCGCAACGGCACTCGCAGATAAAAGTGACGGAGATTTTCGATCGCGAAACACGATAGCATCTCCAACGTTCATTCTCTACTGTTATTAAAAAACATCGAACATCGTCGAGTAAGATTTCATTATTATTAAAAACGCTAGAGATAAAATATCAGATTATGAAAAATTATGGGAAGAATTATGAAATATCAATGCATCTCCGGTTGTGCAAACAAGAATTTCGTTCTCCGACGAAAGTTACACGATAGTATCATGTATTAGTAAATCATCAGAGACACGATACTTAACGAAAAGAGAATTCTCAACAATTTCGTTTGAACGAGCATGGTTTTCCGCCTTGGGAAGGGACGCTGACCGGTCTCCGAAGAACGACAAATAATTTCGTACAGGGGCATAGACATCTCGAGTGTTTGCGGAGGTTCTCCAAGAGCTAGGCATCCACTAACCTGACCGTTTTCGTGGGAAAATCCTTAGAAATTAAATCCTTGCCCCGGCATCCTTCGACGAGGATGCTCCTCGTCCAGACTAATCCCGTTGTTTTAGGCTTTCCCGAGCTGCTCCCGGGGAAAAATTATTCTCGGCTGGTTAGCCATCGCGAGCAGGGCCATCGGGGCTAACATGGAACGCGAGCCCGAAAAATGCTTGTTCGTCCAACGAGTCGTAGAAAAAATATTTGCGCTCGACCGAGATAAATGAGGAAGGAGGATAATTTCTCTTCCGGAAAACGCGCGGCGTCCCTTCTCCCCTTGTTGTTGCGAGTTTCCAACCATGCTCGCGTATCTCGATCTCGACGATTTACCGATCAGTTTAATGATCCGAGACGGTAATCAACCGTGGTTTCTAACATGGCGATCAACAAAAGTAACAAAAAAGAACGAAAAAGACCTGTTTTCTGTAGAGTTTTATGTGCGTAAAGTATAGGCTATTTTTGTTTGCAAGATATATGTTTTTGGAAGTTTCAAGCGTGTCACAAGGGGAGTAGAAATAATTGTAACATCGATTTCTTAAGCTGACTCTACAAAATTGAATTATTCTTGAATTATTATTTCCTAATTTTTCCGGCTCTACGTTAATTTTGAAATGTTCTCAGGGCTCCAATTTTTGCATCAATTTTATTACCCATGAAAGTATTTTATTTCATGAATGATGACAAGTAACTGTGTCTAGAGAATTGTATTAAGAAAAAAAATAAAAAAATATTGCCGATTCTGTAAGGTTCCAAAATTCTATACAAAAATGTAGTGTTGATGTTCAATACTTTTACAAATGTAGTGTTGAGTTTAATGTTCCTCTGCTCGTATCTTTCGCCGGGGTTATTTTCTGCCCGGCGAAACGATGAAGTGAAACCGCAAGGAAGTATATTTTATCGCTAATCACGGCTGTGTGTTAGTCCGGCCGTCTTTCTTTAAATAAACGGGGCACTTTTTTGTCGCTCGGCGACATTTGCACGGCACACGGGTGCCGAGGCACGAAATTCTCAATGCGAATTCCGGCGTCTCATTTAATTTAATGACCCGTTTTCGAGAAGCTGGTCGGAGGCATACATCAGAAATCACTCGGTAAATAATTAATGTGTAATCAGACTCCGTTTGTGTGCGCGAGTGAAAGGGTCGATGACGAATGCCATCGACTCACTCGAGGCAGTAGCAAGGGCGCCATCGAGGCAACGCGAGAACGGAAGGGTGTTTGCCAGCAAACACCATCGAGGACCTCTTAACGCATTCTAAACCTATGCGTGGGGCTCTTTTCGTCGGACAAACTAACGTGGAAGATGGGTATCAGAGAAGGAGCAGTATAGAAAGAAAGAGAGAGAGAGAGAGAGAGAGAGCTCGTGCTCGTCTTTTAATTTCTGTTCTGCATTCTCGAGAAATCCCGACGGCCAATATTTGCCTCGTGAATTCTCTTTAGAATGCTCACTGACGGAAATGTGAATTTATATACTTAGAGGATTGATATTATACTTTGATATTATGCTTTGAAATCCCTGACGTTACGCAATTTCACGATAATATAAAAAGTTAAGGTTTCTTTGAACAGTGTCTTTCAGCGTGGGAAAAGTTTATGCCTTTATTACCATCGCGTAAACTATATTCGTGCAACGTAGATAAAATAAAACTTTCACCGTCTCTTTAGAATTGTATAGTCGTAAATAAGGAATTGATCTACTAGTTCTTCTACTATTTCCACCGTTTCAGTTGCATGATATAATTTTTGTATACACTTACTCGTCAAACTGTCACATAAAAAGGGGTTCAATTAAATGAACATCGCTGTGATTCTTATACTTACAAACTACAGTCTTTGCGATTTTTCTAAACGCTTCAAAAAAAAAAACAAAAAAACATGTCGATCTTGTTTGAAACGGCATATTTCGTTGGTTGAGGCGCGGGTAGGAGTTTCCCAGGCGAAACGAGTGCACCACAATCGACGTCTCTCAATTATCGCATGACGAGAAAGAGGAGGAACTTCAATGGCATCCGATTGAGGCACGCGCCGTCGCTTAGAGGCTCTCGGAGGTTCGAGAGCCCTCGAATTGATTCGAGTCCCGTGGCACACTTCGGGGCAAATTAAGTTTCGCTTCTGAAATATCGTTCCCTCTCCCTTTCTTCCTTTCTTTCTCGTCCACCGTCTCGCAGGCCGCCCTGTCTTTCCATCGCTCATTCATCTATCTACCTGTCTTTTATCTCCGGCAGATCGGTTCAGCGAATCGTGTTCCGTGCCGTCGCGAATCGCGAATCGAGACCGATTGTTTTGCAGTAATTAAAAAAAAAAAAAAAAAAAAAAAAAAAAAANCGACGGGAGATCGCGACAGCGAAACGTTCCTTCTATCCGCTTCTATCCCTTCCATCTCGCCCTTTTCAACCTCGATCGTTCTCCTCGCACGACAAAGTGTGCCTTCGTATCGTTTGGCCTTCTAAAAGGGAGCAAAATTTCGACAATGCTCGCCAATGTATCGAATTCCTCCGGGGTGGGAAAGAAGAGAAAAGAAAAGAAGAAAAAAAAGAAGAAAGAAGAAAGAAAGAAGAACTCTTGTCTCGCGAGATGAATGGACAGAGGGGATGGGGCGAGGGGGAGGGGGTTGGAGTTTAATTCCTATTACACTGCGGACGAGGAACCCGAACGTAACTTAAGGAGGTCCGGTCGGAGCGTTAGTGAAGCGAGAAGGAGGCGGCGAGGCTGGCCCGGCCGGCGGGCAAAAAGAGGAAATAGCCCCCGGTAACCTCTCGTTTGCACCGGCGCACGCTCAATTAACCATTTCCAGGGAAAAAATTCGCCGGCCAAATTCTACGCGACAGCCCGTGAAGTCCCGCGGCTCGTGTTCACCGCGAGGCAACCGAGCTCGACGACGCGGGACGGGAGTGGAAGGGCACCGAAGAGTATAGAAGGAGAGGCAGAACGAAAGGGGAACACAGCTATATCGACGATGGAAAAGAGAGAGAGAGAGAGAGAGAGAGAGAGAGAGAAAGCAACGCGAGGAAAGTAAGAAAACGCGAGGAGAATGAGAGAAGAGAGAAAGACAGAGGGTGAAACGAAGGGAGGTTAAAAAAAAAGGGAAAGTGAAGGGGAGGACAGCATTGAGGTAACCCTGTATCGTTTTTCAAAGAGGTACCCTCTCGCCCGTTTGTCTTTTTCTTTTCACCTCAAGTTCTTTCGATCTTGTCCTCGACTTTTCTTCCCTCCTTTCTTTCTTCCGTTGTCTTTTTGTCTCTTCCTGCACGCACGAAGATCGGTGCCGCGCCGCGCCGCTCGGTGTAAGATTTCACGTGTACACGCGGGATGGATCAGATTGGCCTGGCCTTAAGCCGTCGCAAATTACCCCGTAAGCCTTTTAGTCGCCAGTGTGTGTGTTTTGCTGGCTGCACCCTAAACCTCCCCCGTCCACCACCTTTTCCTATCCTGCTCGTCGTATCCACCTCTCGCCCCGGCCGTCATCCCTTCGTTGCACTGACGGTCTCGCGTTATTATTTTGTTGCCCGGTAATATCCCCGAAACCCCCGTGGGGCTTAGCCAGGCCACTCTAAAGGGAATCTAACCCGGAGCTCGCGGTCTACGGGGGTTCACCGTTGCTGAAATAGTTCCGCAACTTGGCGAATTATCAATCGGCCACGGGCATGCTCTTTTATCTACCCCCTCCGGTTACTACGGAGTAACATGCGCAACTTTAAATTGGATACGAACGTTTGGCGTTTAATCGCTCGAAGAATTAAGTCTCTGATTTCTTTTTTTTCTTTCTTTTTCTTTGTTTATGATAAGATAGTCGTACATTGTAGATACTGTTTTGAATATCGAAACGTGGATTACGTTAGTAATATCGATTAAATATCAAACTCAATGAAGCGTGTACTATGGGAATCAGAATGAAAGTACATTGAAAAGTATAGAATATCAATTAATCATTTCGACTGCTCTGATAATTATCCTAGTCTCCAAAAACTTCAAATTGGACAGGCTAATCAACTTTTCGAGGAACAGCCAATGTTTCACTTTTATTTTCTAAAATCAAATAACTTACACTCGCTCGGTGAAGTTGATGAGTTTATCTTTCGTGTAGCTCACATTGTACACGCTTTTGTGATGGCTACTTTGAATATTAGAACAATTAGGGAAACGTGTAATGGACACGTTCTTCGTGACTTTCCATTTAGACTGCGTGTACCATTGATGATACGATACGATGCACGCTACAACATTTATTATGTGCACTATGTGGAAACGCATGTTCTGTGGTAATTACGTTTAGTTACAGTCGAACATCATTTGCATCACCGATTTATTAATCGGCATTCTCGATGTGTTTCATATTTTTCAGCTGTTATATTTACTAGTTCATGGTTCAGACACATGTGTCAGAAAAATGATTATATTCTAGCTTCTTATTTTACAGTCCCTGACCAGTGCCATCCATACTTTTTAAATAATTATTCGTGGAGTTTTTCTACTTGAATGAAAAGAACTTGCTTGAAATAATTATTTCATTTATTGCCGATTCAAAAAAGTATCGCAATATATCGGACAAATATATCAGAAAGATGAAACGCATTCTCATTTTATAACACGTTTTTTCATTCGTTGACGTTTCAGATTTTCGGTAATTCTAAATTGTACACTCACAGGATAAAAGAAAAGACTTAGAAATTTCGTGCTGGAATCTATCTCCAAACACTGACAGATTACAAAACCTGGCACCCTGGCGTCGGTGTTGAATCCATCTTCTTTATTCAGTCGGTCGTCCCAGCATCAAAAGACTAAGACGTAAGGCCCTCGGGGCAGTAAAGCAGTAAAAATTTAACGCAATTCCAAGTGATTACCGCGCGGCCCTGCGATACACCCCTTATGTATCCACCCCTTGATTGGCTTACATTGTCGATGCTTAACTGTTTCATGCACCAGTGACCGACTAGGGGGATATCATTGCGCGCGATAGGGGTAACGTTTTCATAGCCCCGGGGGCGGGTTGTCCTCATTGTCAAGATTCAAATGTAAAAATCCGTCGGCGGCAGGTCGACGATATTCCGTAATTCCACGACTGGAATGATTACAACGTTGAAACGGTGGCTTTCTCGGTGCCGTATCATTATAGCCTCCCATTATAGCCGAAAATAATTCGCGAATCGCGTGACGAAAATGTTCACACTTATCACGCCGCCCGATGTCACACTGTGTTTTCTGTTGTTCTTTATTTTCGTTTCACACACACACACGATACGACGCAACGCTTGAAAAACGTACACCTACACCTGTACGGCGCGTTCCCTGATGTATAATATTTTTATCGTTCGGTTAGATCGGTAATACCAGTATCTAATAATGGCCGATCCATCAAATATTTAGAGTCTAAAGTCCCTGAAATGTCAAACCTTTTATTCCGTTTCGTTGTTATGGATAGAAAGAGAGAGATAGATAGTAATCTTTGAACGATGAAAATCGATATTACTATTCTAACGTAATATCTTTTGTCTTTTTTCTTTTCTTTTATAAAGATCGTCGAATGTGCAATTAAAAAAAAGAGAAACCAGAGACCATGTACAGAGGGTGAGATATGGAATACAGTTTCCTATGGAAAGCGTATTTCAGAAAGGATCATCAGGTCTGATGCCTTTGCAGATAGGGAATAACTCTTCGTGGCTCGTTCGAGCGACAAAGAATTTATACCATGGGGTTACTCGATACCTTCCCGTAGCATAATACGTATACCATGCATGCGTGCAACGCGTTCGCGGCCAGGTATGTATGTACGCGTTAAATGTACGCGTCTTGTACAGGACGCCGGAGATACCATCTCATTTAAGGATCAGGATCAGGACTACAGTGTTGCGTTACATCGCCGGCCACGGTTATCCCTTAATATACCGGGTGTTCTCTTAACGAGCCCGTAAACGAGAATCGTGTTTCCTTCGAAAGGGGGAGAGGGATCCTGTAACGACGGGAAAAAGGAAAGGAACACTCGCACAGACGAAGAAATATTCGTAGAAATAATTTTCACGCGTGACCGCGGTGAATGGTTTCCATCGCGATATTTATTCGCGAATATCGTTCGGCTGTTGTTTCATCCGGTGAACAAGATATCACAGGCGACACGACGTTTCATGCAATTACACAAATTAAAATATCGGCCATAGAAGCGGTGATCGCCGTGCAAATTACAAACCGCGTGTCATCGTTTGACATCTAATCGAGCGCGTTCACGAGCTGCTATTATCGATTATTTCAGGCTAAATACTAAGCGTAGCCAGTAGTATGAATTGCCAGGTGAGCCTCTCGCAAGACAGGTTGTCTCTCTGACATTCGCGTGTCGCGTTCAATTGCAGCAACGTGTTCATTTCGGCCAATGCGCCGCACGCCACGGGGCGAGGGGAAAACATTCGTTCGGCATTCACAAACACGCGCCGTTCGAGGCTAATCGTTCGTGTCCGACCGACAGAGATACCCGTGGTGCATCGTATCGCATCGCGTATAAATGCCAGTGTCGCAAGATTTACTACGTCTGATTAAGCAATTAAGCGGCACGGAGGCGCTCGGTGGCCATGCTGTTTTTGCCGTGCGGCCGGCAATTCTCGTTATAAATTCCACCGGCGTCGATATGGAAACTTGCCAGGTTCGTTGAGGCTCGTCCTCTGCCTCTTCGTCGTTTCTCTTTCGTTGTCTGACACCGTCTTGCGACGATACACAAGGCTGGTCGAAGGGTAAAGAAGAAGAAGAGAATGTGTGTGTGTGTGAGAGAGAGAGAGTATACGTCAGAAATCTCGTCACGGTATAGCTCGCTGCTAATTGTCGCTATAATCTACGCGGCAGGGCCGAAATTCCAGGTTGTTAGAAGCTAACGATTCTGCGGAGCCGCAGAGGGGAACAGAGGAGACGTTAATTATCTTAGCTAATAACGCGAAGGTTCACGCGGGACGATCCACCGTGCAGACTTTCCATCGTGGCAGAAGGCTATTCACTCGACTGATCGAGGAACAGCGTATTTAATGGAATAGACGACGGTGCCGGCGCTGGCCCTTTCGAGAAAAACGGCGGACATATTAATTTTAACACGACCGCGATTGCAGCTCCGTATATCGGTTTTGCACAAGCGGGCCCCGAGTTAATCAAGAATTGATTTATGTAACCGCACTATACCACGACGGACCGTGAGATGGATTAGAGTTACGGCGAGGTGGGCAGAAGCTGGAATTCAACGGCAATTATTTAGCAGTGATTAGACGCGATTTCGAATTAACGGCTCGGTGGAGAACGCCGAGCAACGAGAGAGAGAGAGAGAGAGAGAGAGAGAGAGTGCACCACGGAGTCACGTCGAGAAAGAATTCGTTTAGCTAATTTCTGCCGGCAGACTCTAAGGAGAGGATGCCGCCTCCCTCCTCCCCCGCACCATGAAACGGCGTTCACTGTTGATTCATTTTATTAATTTTTCTCATTCCCCACGGATAACTCGATCCGGAGACGAAAGCAGAGGCGTCCTCGAGACGACTGCTGAATTAAAGACATTACGACGAGTCAACCCCCGAAATCGGTCCGTTCGAGCGAACTTTCTTCTTCTGTTCTTTCGCTACCGCCGCGAGTGACAAGGAAGGGGGGGGCAGGAGGAGGATGATGGAGGAAGAAGGAGAATAAGAACGAGGAAATTGCCAGGCCCGTGGAAATTCAACGACGTCTGCCGTTGGATTTATTACCGACCTTAGACGTCATTATCATTCCCAAATTATACACGTTTCACGGGTTTCGTTTCGAGATAGCCGGGAGGGGAATGTTTCTTGATTACAACGTCCCTCTATCGAGATCGCGAAAGTATCTGAAGAGTTTGCAGAAAGATTTTACGAATATCTATGCACTGCGTGAAACGTTATTTCGAAACGTTAGTCCTATGATGAAATATTATTATCACAGTTATATCGCTAAAATTTGGAACGAATTTAAGAAAACGTATATAGAAATTATTAATAAGAATTGGGCAATAAATTATCATGCTAGTCTTGGTGAGACCATCTTCACTAATTATACGTTCAAAACTATTGTTCCTGCTATATTCCGATCTGTTATTAAATATACATGTTTGCAGTAAATGTCTTGCAACTTTTACATATATTTTTGGACTTCTCGTATTAAAATGGTAACAAAATTTCAAGAAGCTTCGCACATGATGTATTCATCAAAATTTTCTACGATACACTACACTATTCGAAATACTATATACTTTTCGCAGACCTGAAGGTCGATCGGTGTGAATCTCTTTCTCCTTTTTCTTTTTTTATCTTTCCTCCGCTCTGAGGAATAGAACGACGGTCTATAGGGAATAAACGTAGCCGAGCAGAAAAATTAAACGCATTCAGTATCCCATAGGGTGAGCCAGAGAAGGGTGAGAGAGAGAGAGAGAGAAAAAGTGCGAATCAATTTCTGACGTGCCGGCCGTGTCCGTGTAAACCAATTTCAGGCAATTTCGCGTCAAGAATAGCCTCTTCAACAATGAATTGACCCCACGCGAGGACCTTTCCAATTTTAACCGATCTCGAGGATACTTCTTCGGGAACGGGCCAGCCTTCGTGTTCGACCTCACCTCGCTAGCTTCCCCTTCGGCAGCGACGATCATGAGACCGAGATGAATCAGACGTCGTCGAGAGAGCCTCTTTCTCTCTCTCTCTTCTTGACCGAAAAATCTGTCCTTTCGATTCCGTTTTTCAACTGAAGCGCGACTCGAACGGAAAATATCGTTTTCGAGACTGTCGATGAGGTTCGATTTTTAAACTGACGCATCGTTTAATAACATTGATTGACACAGTCGTACGTGACAGAACTGTGNTTTTATTTTTTTTTTTTTTTTTTTTTTCAATAATTCCTGGGGAAAATAGGAGATGTATGTCGCTTGTTGCGTCTCGTCGTCGTGAAATTCAAAGTGGTCGGCAAACAACAAATTTGCCTTATTCGCGGTGAAAGAATAAACTTTCGACATGATTATTTTTGTGATCAATTCAATTCCTTCTTGCGATAGAAATAAGAAAATGAACTATAAATAGCGAGTATTTGATTCGATTTGTAATATCAGTTTTACAAGAGAGACAGTCACTTCTTAATATTCCTTTCGTTAATGTAGCAATTTAATTGTCACATGTTACTCTCAAAACGTCAAGTGAACATGTTCCGAAATTATTCCAATCAAACAGAGAAAGGGAAAGAACTTATATGTACAAATCTATCGAGTGATAATCTGGATAACTGAACAGGGACAGTAGAATCGCTAATTTCGATCGAGATCGAATTTACTCACCTGATTCTTCATTATCGACTTGTTTCTTCGCAAACAGTCATTCTTCAGTTACGAATACATTATATATGATATATGAAGAATTTCAAGATTCTTTCAACGTACAGACAGAAATATTCAGTTTTTCAGATACGTTACAAATTTCGCGAACATGCATTGACAATGCAAGAAACATGACAAGAAGCACACAGAGTTCCTGAAACATTTCGTCTGGAACGTTTCTTCCCCAAAGTCGTAAATCACAGAGAAATTTCGGGGCCGTGTTTGTTGAGGTCTTGTCAAAAAAGAGAGAGAGAGAAAGAGAGAAACAAAGTGAAAAGGTAGATTCCATAGACAAGGACGGAGGCGCAGGCCACGGGAAAAACCCGGCATAAAATTTCCCTATTTCGGGGAAAACAATGTTGCCGCTGTTGTTCATTCACGACAATACTGTCGGACAATACTACCACCAGACGTTACCTGAGATTGAAGTGCTTCGAATCGAAACAACATCTAGTGCCGTCGCTTTTTCTTCGATCGTCTCTCGAACATCGACCTCTCAGCGACGATCAATCGTGGTTTTGTTTTAGAAACAGTAAAATAATCGAAAACGACAGATATGACGGGACGTATTGCTCTCTCTCTCTCTTTCTCTCTCTCTCTCTCTCTAAGGTAATATATCTTTTTTTCGCGACGAAATCAATTTCGAAAAATGTTGGCCATATAAAGAGCGACACAGTTTACAATTATTTAAACGATCGGTTGTTATTTAAATTATCTCGGTCGAATAGATACTGAAAGATTATATATATATATATATATATATATATATATATATCGTTCGACAATAGCTCGTCTCTCGAACGAGAAAGAAGAACGCTACGAAATTTCAAAATGAATTTAAAAAAAAGAAAGAGAAAATTTCCCCAAGCGAGATACTCTAGCACGTGGGATAAAACGAATTTAGAATTATTTGAATTTAGAATTATTTTTTTCCAATAACGAGATCACGAGATAGAAACGACTGTGAAGAGGAAATGTCTCTCTGTCAGAGACATGGAGGAAGATATGGAAAGATAGAACACGGTTATATCACTCGATAGCTCGTTTCATATCCTGTTTGAAACAGAAGAGCGCTACGAAATTGACTGGGACTGGGTGTTCAGAGTCGATTTGGGCAGGACTCGGCTATGCATCGTGGAACGAAAGGAGAGGCAAAGCATCGACGAAATACAATTTGAAAGACGTAATTCGAAAATCGTTGTTCGCCCGACGGCAGCGACCCTCCGTCGGACGTCAAAATGAAATTACGCGACCCTCCACGCGGGGGCCTTGGGACTAGGTACAAAGGCTCGTTTGCCGAGGACAGAGCACAACAATCTGACTAAAGGGACCTAAACCACTAATCGTTTCGCGATTAACTTCCATTAAACGCTACTTAATGAACAAAACTTTCGCGTCCTGCCACCAACCGCAATCGTTTTCGCGTACGAAAACGGCACACGAGTGGACGAACGAATTTGTTTATCCTACTCAAATTGTTGTTCAAATTGTTGTTTCTCTTGGATCTTGTAGATTTTCCTGCCTGGATATTGAGTTACACGTTACACATCGCGTTACACGCTTCTCTCGTAGGAGAGACCTCGAAAATACAACTCCGAATTACTGTTAATTCGGTCGATTCAAATTTCTTGGGATTTTCTTAATGGAACCGATTTGTTAACGATGTTTATATGTTAAAGAATATCGTGAACATACCTATTTTTCGCAGCGGCGGCCCGATCCCTTTGCCTCCTGTTCTTGAACCAATTGCCAACCTGGGTAGGCGTGAGCCCCGTAGCAGCAGCTAGTTCTCGCTTCTTGCCGGGATTCGGATACGGATCCTGAAGGTACCACTCTCTCAACAACGATCTGGTTCTCTCCTTGAAACAATGAGTCTTCTGCTCGCCGTCCCAGATCGTCCTCGGTAACGGAAATTTCTTTCGGACTCTGTACTTGTCGACGGGGCCGAGCGGTCGCCCCCGAAGTTTCTCGGCTTCCTGATAATGCGCCTCGAGCCACATCGCTTGGAGCTTACCATGAGAGTCTTTGGTGAACTTGTGCCTCTCCAGTATGGCGTACAGCTCCCTATAATGTCCTGAGTGAAACGCGACGATCGCCCTGGCTCTCAGCACAGCCTCGCTTTGATTTAATTCCTGGATGTTCGGATGAGCCACCGGAAGACTCCAGAGGAACCTGGCCAGCCGTTCGATGTCGCCGCTCTCCTCGAGTGTCTCGCAAACCGTGGCCACCTGGCCGACGGTGAACGACAACGTTGGCAAGGCGAAGACCGGAGCAGGTACAATTGGACCGTTCGCAGGTGGTGCTGTAGCACCAGTCCCCGCTGGTGCTACGGCTGACATCTCTTCTGGCTCAATCGTGCCTGATCCTTTCCGTTCCAGGATCCACTTACCCCCGTGCGCTGCGGAACAGCGACGACCTCTTCAGAGCATCGATGTCACCGTTGGATACGAACAACCGGCGTGTCGGACTCAGGAAACTCTCCGACTCGATTTGTGTTTGCTTTTTGCGCTTTTCATCGTGTTGTCGTCGTCCCGGTTCGGAGGCTTGTCATTACTTAACTTCTTTCTTATTCCCGATCACTCGATCGACACAGATCGACACGGATCAACTCGGTCACTTCACCAATTGTTTACACTGTGCGAATGTATTGCTGCTTTCAACCGAAAGTTTCGAATGTTCACCAGTCCTAGAAGAACTGGAAGGATCCAGTTTACTAAGAATGTTTCTGACAACAAGGAACGACAAAGGTTGTCTTCACGGCGAGTTGTCTTGAGCGACGAGACGAGACCAATATACACAACACGCGCGCGTGTGTGTATATGATACGTACGTGCGTATTCTTTTCTCTCTCTGTCTCTCTGTCTCTCTTTCTCTCTTTTTTCGAGAAATAGCAAACGATCAAGCACAATCAATCAATAGATAACTCTCGGAAACGGGTGGTTCGCGACGAGTGACCGGTGGCTGTTGTCCGCCGCTTCGTCTCTCGCCGACTGAATCTCACCCCCGAGCGCTATCCTGGTCAGGTGCGTCCTGGTCCAAGTAACGTTCACCGAGATGGATATCCTACGGAGGTCACGTCGAACGCGAAAGCACACGTTGACGTTCTCCTCGGCCGTGGGGATATCACGCGAAGCCGCTGTTGCCTGGATCGTATCGGATAGCAAACTGGTTTCGTTTACAAGCCGGCATCTCGGCACCGGCCCTACCCAGCATGATACGTTTGTACGCGCCCGTTGCAACCGGGTAGTCCCGCCGGCTCTTGCGACCTACCTCTACCTTGTTCTCCCTTTCACTTCCACTCCGTCTGCCTGTCTCCCTCTCTCTCTCTCTTTCTTTCACTTCCACTCCCGGGTTTTCGTCCCCTCTCCCTACCCCCGGGTTCCAGACACCAACGGAGGGGTTGCTGGAGAAAAAGAGACGGCTGTACTGGCGCTCGGGGGGCCAATGTACAAGCCACGCCTACCAGCCAGATCGGGATTGGCCGGATCCCATCCACGTCGCCATGGTAACCTTTCTTCGTCCTTCCGTACACCAGTGTTCGTGTTCACGTTTGTGTCCGTTTAATTATCCCTTCCATGTGCTATCCAAGCACCAACACCGTTCGCACCCCACCAAAACCGTTCCGCGATCCAAATCCTCTCCCTCTCCCTCCACCCCATCCCTCCCGCTGTCGCGCTGTCTCTTCCCCCTTCGGGTTCCCTTCCTTCGCCCCCTCGCGCTCGTATCCATACTCCTGCCAACGATCCGCGAATGCTCCCGCCAGAGACGTCTCTCACGCCTCTCCCCCGACCACCCTTTTTCTCACTCCCCTCCCCCCTC
>NIPQ01090575.1:0-10106 GCA_002806875.1 Lepidotrigona ventralis hoosana
AATTTTAATTAAATATTTTTAATTCTCGCCGCGGTGAAAGAGGCGCCACAGCCGGAGGAGGAACGCCGGGCGAAACAGCGAGAGAAAATGAGGAACGAGAGCCGAGAGTCTAAGGAGAAGATGTACGCGTATCGATCAAGCCCGTGTGCGATCGTTTTGTTTAGCGCGGTAATAATCTGTCATAATTACACTGCCGACTTTTATCCATTTATTTAATGGCGCGAACATTGATTTGAATGATTACTTCATTGCTCAATTTCTGAAATTTTAGATCATTAAATTAGAGACTATTTCGTTTCCTTTTCAAGCTTGAACAATCAAGTATTAATCAAGATTACTTTTTATCTCCATTTGCAAGTAATGATAAATCACTGATCTTTAATAAATCAACGACAGTTTCGTATTTCTGCCAAGTTTGAAAAAGGATCTTTCACTATTCAGATAAATTCCAATGCGCCCAATGATGCAATGTGTCCAATAAACACCTGAACTATGGCACACCGTACCGTAGCTTAGGCTACGCTGTATCATGCTCGATGTGCTTACGTCTCGTATGTACTTAACCTATATTGCACTGCGGCTGATGTGAGTTTAAACTAAGTACGCTGCGCTGCATCTAATGTGCGCTCGAACCATCGATATCGAGCTGCATCGAATGTGCGCTTAGGCTAAGTCCAACGCGCTATATACTCAGGATGCTCCCTGTGTACTCTAGTAAGTACACATGCACACACACACACACACACACACACACATTATACGCTCAAAAGTATCTGGACACTAGCTAACAAGATGTAATTTATTTGCAGAGTTACAAGTATTTACTTTCAGAATGATTTTCATTATAACGCAATGAAATTGATTTTGAGGGAAATCGACGCGCAATGAAGATCTAGCGTCTGTATATAATAAGTTATATAATATATACATGTACAAGTATACGGCACAATTTCTCGATGAAATTTACAAAAAAATTCATCATCGAGATAAGAGAGATCCTTCTATCTTATCTGTTCATAATAAGAAAAATTAGTGTAAATGGGAATTGAAATAATTTCCTACTTTTCTACTTAATTATAATTTTACATAACAAACATATTGTTTATGTTTTGTTTACTTCATTTGACAGGACAAACTGGTTTTGCCGATGTGTAATGGTTGCAAGTGTTATAAATATTATTATAAGTGTTATATATTATAAGTGTTATAAATATATTATAAATAATAAATAAATATAAATGATATATAGCATTATTTATATAAATTCTAACATCGCGTAATTACGGTGGAACGACGTTTTATATTTCAGTTTTTCAATTAACCAAGATGAAACGAGTCGTCTTATTTGCCGGCCTATTTAATGTTTCAGCCACGTTATTTAGACGAAAATTCGTTTTGGATTAATTGCGGCCGCAGTAACTGACGCTTTTTCAACCCGTTAAATAATTTCCACCCTGCTTTTCATCGCGGCAACGCATTCGTCATTAACGTGCGGCCAATCGAATCCTTCGTTAATGCGCGTGTCAATTACGTTAATTAATACGAGCGCGATTCAGACGCGGTAATTAACTCGTTATCGTTAACTTTACCGGCCACGTGCTTGTTATCGAATACGCATCGTTACTTTTTTTTTTTTTTTATGTATTTGCAACCGCCGAACGATCTCTCCGGAACGATCGGAGGAGCCAGATGTTCGTCGTTTTATTTCAATTATTTCACAGCGTGCATATTATAATTAATTAAACACAACGAGATTAACATGTGATAATGAATTTCCAAACTCGATTTCCTCGAGAACGAAGACTCCGGATGAAAAAGAAGTTTTTCCGTTCTTTCTTCTCGATTCATTTTTTATTATTCTATAATTTTACGTTTATTATTAATTATATTCAACACGCGTAATAGAAATCGGGATTTGTTTCTACCACATACACATACATATAAAAGAAGAAACTCCCCGTTAGTTACTCCCCCGCGTTGCACTATGATGAAAACCATGAAATATTTATGCTAATATGTCGATATTTGTATTCCATCTTATCTTTCACCGTGAATAAATCGTCATTATCACACTCACGCGTTGAACTGCGCCGATATTAATCAGCGTAGCTAAATATCACATCGTGGCGTTAACGTTAATCCCAAAATATGCCTCTGTGCGCACACGTGTCTGCGAGTATGTATCCGAATATTACTGTGTACGTATGTACATGCGTCTTAATCGTTCCGTCTGGAAACTACGTTATTTCGTACGATTTGACGAGCCACGCCGCGCCGGTGGCAGAAATTCCATTACGTTCTAATTATTTCTCGTAACGCGCGCGCTAGAGCGCGAGATTTAAACGCTAGGCGGAGGGAAGAGGAGGAGGAGGAGGTTCTTTCACCGCCGGCCGTGAACGCATTTCAATTACTTTCCGCGACCGGGCCAAGTTATTAATGTTTCAGAAAACACATTAAACAAGCGTGTTTGATGCACACCGACGCATTAATTGTGCCAACGAGAGTGGAACGAGGTTTCGCTGCAACGTGTACTTTACGGCTTCGTTTCGCACGTCACCACTTTCTCGTCGCGACTTTCTCTCTCTCTCTCTCTCTGTCTCGCTTGCTTATGCTAGCGAGCAAAAACCTTTAAACCGTCGTACAAAGGCGCGCATAACCGCGTTTCGTCGCGTTGCGCGAATTTCAAACGGGGACGTCTGTCTCTTCGAGGAGCACGCTCGTCTGTGTTTTGAAGATTTTGCGGGTGGAATAGGAAAAATCAATGCGGAAGACGGAGTGGAGCGAAAGGGAGATGTTTATACAGCCATTAGCTTCTTTTTTTTTTGCAAAGAAGTACCATCTTTTCTAGAATTTTTCATATTTGTAGCAGTGTTGACACTGAGAAACGAAGACGAACTGACTGTTTGTTTTTTAAATGGAACTACTAGCTACTAGAAGAGATATTTTGATCGTAATTTTGTGAAATATACCGTGTCGGACTCTATCATCTGAACAGAATGTTTATTGGTAACAGATTATCATTACTAACGGATTATTCTGATTATTACGTGCTTGACATGTAAAAGAACTTACTGACATACGAGATACAGAGTTTTACTAAGAAAGCAATACTAACACTAGAATTATCAACGATCATAAGCATAAAATTCGGAGACATGAAACTAAAAAAGAAAAACGTAATACAACAGTGCACACAAGCCTTTATTCATACATTTTATATAAAAAAGAAAAAAAAAATCATTTGAAACTCTATAAAATACACCGTCTTGCATCTATAAAATGTCTAATAAAATTGGTCATTTCGACCATCTTCGATAGTTTCAATGTTACAAGAACATATCTTAAATATATAATTTTTTCAGACTGAAAAAATAAAAAATATAACGAGGATCTACTTATCCTACTACGATAATTCGAAGGATTATTCACAAAAAAGATACAGGACAACGATACAAAAATTGGCTAATTACAGTTCAAACTAGAAACAGTTACGAAATGTATGACATTCTTAAATATCGAAATAAGCCGACAATTTTCTCAGGCAATTTAATACAAAAAAAAAAAGAAAAAAAAATTGGTTGTTCTATTATTGACAAGTTCCACTGACCAAATATTTTTGTCTCGCTATATCGTTGGTTCTATCGTATAATACACGTAATATGTAGGAAAAATTCTTCTGTAATGAATGCTCGGAGTATTGGAATCTACAGTACGTGAGCAGCTATTATTCAAATGTCCTACCATTCGAATATTGCGCTATCCAAACGTTTGATTAACCCTTCAACTCTGGCGACCCGAGTGGAATATGTATGTCACGCTGAATATTTCTGATCCCTTGCGAGATGTTATGTACAATACATACATATGTATATCGCAGGTGTATTATTTTGTACCGTTTCAGTCTACCTATACAGGGATTACGCAACTGGGACAGGCTGTAACTTGAAAACAGTGAGAGACGAGGAGAGTGTCACGGGGTCAAAAATGCTGCGATCAATTTCCCAACAATAAAGATGAATCGCCTGAAACAGACATTTACGACATTAAATCTATATACGTATTTTAAACGAAGAAGAAGAACTATGATTACACTGTCACAAACAAGATTACACTACGATTTCTCTGAATTATTAAAAAAAAAAAAAAAAAAATGGTTTAAAATTGTATTAAAACACATTTGAATGTCACGAATGAGATGATAAATCGAAAAATAATTTCCAATGAAACAGCCAAATTTATATGCAAACACTTGCAAACTTTGTCAAACAAATTTGAAATTGTCAAAGTGAAATTCGATATGACCAAAAGATGACACTTATCTTTCATTTTAACGTTTGTGCTGTAAACTTAACAGAGATAATTGTAAACACAATGCTTATAAACAAAATTAATAAAAAAAAAAAAGAATGATGAAAGAACAAATTAATAATTCAATAATTCTTAGGAAACGCATGATGTCTCGCAGACGTCATTGTATGACAAGGGGTTAACAGTTCCCAGTAAAATAGACATCTTATCTTATCACAGGAACAGAATTGCTTTCGACTACTTCAAACGCGATTACTCGTAAATTAGGACTAACAAAAAGTTACAAACAAAATGAAAGAAGTGAAATCGCGAATTTGCAATTGCAAACAGAATCAGGAACAATTTCATTCTTAATCACAACTGATCAGGTCGTGGAGCTTTCCTTCTTTCACGGGGAAAAACACTGCCATAATTCACGGCTGACCGAAGCAGAACTGAACGAAACAGATGGAAATCGTTGACGATTATTCATGCGGATAAAAGGGGAACCCGATTAAGAAATACTCGCGCGTGATAATTAATCCGGCCGAAGGAGGAGCGCGATAAATTTTCCTTCTTTTCTTCTTTTTTTTTTCTTTCTTTTTTCATTCACGCGCGCGAAACGAAAAACGAGGAACGTTAATGGCTGGGATTTAATTCGATCACGGCTTAATTATTCAATCACGGGCCGGAAGNAACCCAAGAATATTGAACTTGAAAATTTTAGAAACCATGGCTGCCCAGATCATTTCCAATCTTCACCTTGATCTATTTCAATTTATTAAAGTGGCCAGTGATTTATGCGCTGCACTAGATTGTACAGGCACGAAGTTACATACGAATGCGGAACAAGAAACGATTAATCAGCAAGATCGGAGGAGCGCAACGTGGTAAGGAAAACAATTGGACATCGGAATTGCGTCGAATGTTGCCGGACAGAGCAGGAGATTCGTCAAGCTGACGGAGACGATCCGGTGACGAATACACACGGTCGATCGATTGAAATACATTCCAGTGACGTACAACTGAAAGCCTGTAATTTATAGAATCACAGAGTCGAGTCTAAGGATGCGTGAGAAACCTGAATACGTCGGCTTGTGAATTTATTTCGGGATCAGGTCGGCTTCGCGATACGAAATTGTCGTGAATCGCGGGAATGATAGAGATTCCCCCCAGAAATCAATTAAGCCAGGACATTCTCTTCTTTTCCTCTAGAAACATTAACACGTTCAAGCCATTTTTGCCTAAATTGTCGTTCAGGCCATTTGATATTTTGACTAAAGGTTGATATATTATCACACAATCTTTCATTACATCGTCAATCGATAAGTAGTTCTCTTGTTTAGAGTAGCTATCACATCGTCTACCACTTGTGGTAATATTATTAGAAATATATTTTACAGAATTACATTTGTCATAAAATATATATTTTCAACGCATTAAATAAATATGACTGCGTGTACCACCGGTGGTACATATGGCACGGAACGTGTTAAACATTGTTATTGCCGATGTTATATCTTTCTTTTCGACAATCTCGATTTCCTCCACAATCCGGGGGATTTCTTCGAGAACCTCGACTTTCACGAATTCTGAGATAGTTTCTTTCGGGACGCGTCCCGATCCGGGTTCTCGCGCATCACTAGTCGAGTCTGATCGGCAACGTGAGTTCGTGAGCTCGACCTGGCTTTTATTAGACCGGCTGACACCGAGGATCACTGCCAAACTAGGACCACGACGAACAATGGCTTCGATGTTGAGGGCTAGTTGTTCGAAAATAACCTACTGATCGACCGACCATTTCTCTATCTCAGTCTCGCTCTATCTGGCGGATAAATCGATAGACAGAAAAGGAAATGGCCGATCGAAAGTGGAAAAGGTGTCAGCGATCCCTGCGAATCGTCGTTCACTGCGAACGAAAGGGAAAGTGCAAAATGGATGACGAGGAAAATGACACGATCGTGTCTTGGAGGAATTTAAAGATGACAATTGCAAATTTAAGTATATAAATAATTACAAGAAGAAAAGGTGGAACATGGAATTCATCATTCCCGAAGAATTCGAAGACGACAATGATCGTAAGGAAACGGGTCGTTTCCAACTGATCGAGCGAAAATGGCAATTTTCGTATTACTGCGCATTAAAAAAGAGACGAAGAGCCAATGAAATTGAGGGTATTGTGCACGATGGAAGTGTCGCAATGCTTCGTAAAGGGAACCGAGAAAGTAGGAAATGAAGCGGAAAGGAAATCGATGAAAGCCTCGAAAATGCCAAATGATTCGGTCAATGGCCACTTTTCATACAGCGACACAGGAAATTGCCAGTTGATATGTACATGCATAAACGCATCGAATAAATCGTCTACACGATCAAACGAATACTCACGTTTTCTTCAAGTATTTTTGCCCAACGTCGACCGTTCGTGGCAAGACACGTGATCGAGAGCTAATTTTCGATCGAGAATTTTATTCTCCAACAGCATAGTTTCTTTCTGCACAGTGGAAGCACCTCTATTTTCCAATTATTCGAACATATCGATTCTCTCTTTCAATCTACACCGTCGAACAGTTCATCCACTTTCGTTTCACATTACCTTGAAGACAATCGCAAGGAACACAAAATTCCAGAAAGCAAAACCGCCTCGAAGAACGACGATTAAAGAGAACAAAAGTGAGAAAGGAAGGAAAGAAAAAAATTCGCCAGATCAACGAGGCGAATCCGTTGTTTCGCCTGGGTAACAAGAAACTCGAAAGCATTTAAATTGGGACGCAAACGAAATCGGTATTATTTACGTGAAGGATTACGACGATTTTATTTTCTTTCCTGTCCCAAACGCACGAGGTGTTCCGTTGTCGAAGCGGAGACAGCGTTAACGTTTCACCCGTTCCTCTATTTTTCTCCTTTTTCCAACTATCGATTATCGTTACCCCGTGGACGATCCCGCGAAGCTTAGCGGCGAGGGTGAGAGCATCCGCTTGTAGCTTTCGCTTCGCGCGCCACCCGTCCCCGGGATTAGTTCTGGCTTTAATGTCCGGCGACAAGGGATTTCAAAGGTAATTGAATCGAGTACACCGATTCGCCGCGTCCTTAAAACCGCGATCCTTGAAACAGATCGTCGTCCAAAAGACCCGGACGATGAAGATTATGTAAAAACCTATCCGACATTGAGATAGAGAAATCGTCGAAATCTGGCATTAGAAACCATCGCAGTGCGTGATTCCTTTTTAGATTTACTTTTGTAATATTAGAACGTGTCTCCAAAAGTGTCCAACGAATTGTGAATTTGATTTTACAAATTTCGTTCGTCCATTGAAGGAAGGCGCGCGTGTTGAATTTTGGCCCATTTCACTAGAACTTCTGCGTTTCAATTTTCATTCTAGAATTACCAGTAGACACTACTAGAATGGCGAAAACAATCAGTTGGAAATTTTCCTAGATTTAACGATAAAACGCATTTCTGATGATTCTGACTTTAGAAATTTGATTCGTAAAGATCGTCCACTGATGAAATTGATGTGGAATTTCAAGACGTTTCTATAGTGACTTAATAAATAAATACTTTACACTGTGAATCTATGAAATTTTTAGCAAATTGATAATCTTGATTGCAATATCTATAATACGTTTCTTCATATCATATTTCTCGACAAATATCGCAATATCACGTAAATCAGGTCACATTATTATGTATTCATTATGTATTATATATTGTACTTGGTACATCCTCATTTCGAGGATTTACCTAATACTTTAAAATCTATCAGTTTCCATCGACCGCGAGGAAAAATAATTTCGACTGCGCGATGATAATCTTCGAGAATCACCGCCACGCAAAGAGAAAAAAAAAAAGCCCGAAGAAGTTGACAATCACGAATTTTCGACGAAGTTAAAATAAACTCTAGTGTACTGAACTCACCAGTATACTCGCAGCATCCTTGATAACTCAAATACGTGAAGAGAGAGTTGCACCATGATACGGGAAAGTAATTAACTCAGTCAATCAATTTTAGCATCGCTGGTACAATCTTCTTACACCAACTTGAAAAATAATATCATTTATCAGCTTATGTTATAATATATAATACCATATAATTATAATTATTATATTACAATTGAAATATTAAAATCTAATAATTGTAATTACAATTGTATTGCATTAATTTGTATAATCTCTTTCATTCTCTCTCTCTCTCTCTTTCTCTGCTATCACGTTGACGAATTTAAATCGAATTTATATTTGAATAATAATAATTAATTATTATTATTATATAATATGTGTAGTATATGCAGTTGTTAAATATTAAATAATTATATTGTATAATAATAATTATTATAAAATAATAATTCATAAGTTCAGAAGGAATTTCGAATAACATAAGTAATTTTGAAATGAATAATCAAATAAATTACAAATTGTCAAATGAATTTCGAAAGTATCGTGAATAATTTCCAATAACGATAAAGGATTGCTGAAAACACAAAGATCTGTCACCGATGTATTTTATTTAGAAAAATTTAGTTGTTTCCAGTAGGATGTGATGTAAAATTCGGGGATGATGAGATAGAAAAGGCGATAGTATTGGAAATCGTGAAATGTCTCAGGAGGAATTATAGAGTGTACGTTCATTCTCGAGTGGATCTTTTCTTTCCATGCCTTCCAGACACAAGTCAACTAGGCTTAAACGGGGAAAATAGAAGAATAGAATGGAACAAAATGGAACGAAACACCTCTTCGAGAATTTCAGTAGAGTAAGTTTCAATATATATGTTAAAAATAAATTATAATAATTGTTCTCTACTAATCAAACAAACATTTGTTTGGAAATAAATTCTTTGTAATGCAATTTAGACGAAAGATTCTGCTTTATTTGTAAACTAATGTCCATCATATTTTATAAACGAATCGAAAATCACAATATTTTGTATATGCATTTTAAGGTATTTATTTGTGCCTTCTAGAACCTAGAATCTATTAATGAATAATCTTGGAGAATCTATTAATGAAGATATTAATATCCATAATTTCTCTTTAAGCATTTAAAATTTTGTGACCGATTATAAATGTACATGTACACTTGATTCTCCAATTTCATATAGTATCATTATTAGTAATTTATATTGTAATAAAAATTTGCTTTCATCTTTTTATTTTGTATTTCCTCCGACAAAGACTAACAGTGAGATTAAATTAATATAAATATTCCAAAACTCAAAGCCAACATAAAACGCAATCCATTCTCCCATCAACGTCAGACATCATTATCATTATCATTAATTTCTATAAACCATGCTCCTAATTTCAATACATCCGACACCAAATCAACCGACATCCAACGAAATCAAGAAATAGAGAAGAAATTTAATTTCTTCGAGAGGGAACTATGCTGCTGTCTCAACAATCAGGGAACGATCATGCGAATGGTACGAAGGATCAAGCTCGTGGGAATAAGATGGCGAACGAGGTGAGCTAGAATGGTTCCGAATTGGAGTGCACGGGCGGGTACATGCGTTATCCGGTTAATTCTTTTTGACTGGCTCGGCGAACAGAGCCGGAAGCGATGTCTCTCTTTTCGTGTCAGATGGCCCGTACTCGGTAGGCACAGTCGATTCGGCGGGCTTCGCTGTTTTGATCTGCCATGTGGAAGGATCCGATCGCTATGAAACGAGCATCGGTATAGCTACGCGAACCGAACCTGTAATCGGATGGTTGAAGATCGTCTCCGCCTCTCCTCCGCCCCCCCCCCACTCTCCTGTCCTCTCTACTATATTTGACGATGCCAAAAGGTAACCACTCGTGAACATAATGAACGATATTTCGG
>NIPQ01090577.1:10688-23164 GCA_002806875.1 Lepidotrigona ventralis hoosana
TAAATATTATTTATATGATATTTATAAATTATTATTATTCAATACGTAAACAATAATGCTAAAAATATTTCGAACAAAATGTTTTATCTTGAATTCTGACATCGTCAAAAAAAATTGTTTCTTAAAACAGTAAAATTTTTTAGTTTTTGCACTATTGTAAGACATACTTGAGAAACAAAACTTAATTAATCGCAACAACGTCCTAACCAAAAATCGGCGCCGTACGAAACGTGTTAAGTATCTGTTAGGCTGTAGTTACACGGCGCATCGAAACATAGGTTAGGAGCCGTGATCGATCAGAGGGGATCGCATCCCGCGAGACTGAAATAAACGTCACGGGTGTAACACGCGGGCAAGTATGAATCCCGAACGAGTTAATAGTACGAGACAGATTATCGGCTGCTATTGATAGCACCTTCCCGATCTCGGCAAAATTCGTACATGCACCCGCTGATACACGTATAAATTTAGAGCCTCGTACCTCTTGCCGCGTCTGATCGATAAATCTCGCGGGCACGTAATGCGCGATATATACGCGAGCGTCGTTAGCTCGTCAGGTCGTCGTGAACGCTTTGAATTTTGTATCGGCGATATTAGCTTGCCAACCGCGGCAAGTCTCAGACAATCAATTTCTCTGCTGGCCTCGATTAGCCGAAAATAAATCCCGCGCTGCTAGATCGCGGGGCAGCTCGACCGGCGGGGATCTATGACCCGCGTAAGAGAATCGATCTTCCAACTGTTTTCTAATTTTTTTGTACATGGACGCGTTTCGCGCAACATCATGTGCAACGTCCACGTGCGGCTGAGCTGAAGAAATTTTCTACGGTGAGCTACGGTGGCTTTTGCGAATCCACCGCTCCACCGCTGGTGTAGCGATCGGCGGCTTTAGAAAAATTCGAAAATAGAAAACTGCAATTAATTTACTTTCACGCGTCGTGCTTTGTCAATTAATTCAATATTCTCTAAGTACGTATGAGCAATTCCCTATTCCACTGTCGCTGACGATTGATTTACTCGATTTACCACTCTCTCAGCTAGAGAATTTGTACGGCGAAATTTCATCGTCGTTCAAAATCCCCGAGAAACTGATCGATCGACGCGTTCCCGTCGATTTTGAACACAGGATACAGTTGTTTCGCCCAAGTCGAGAAGGATCTACACTCGAGGATCCTCCTCGTTCCCTCGAAAACTCGAAGAGGATAAAAACAGAAAAGGCAAGTTGAAGAGGAAAAGCGTCTTACCTTCGACTGATCTTGCTGTTGCAGCAATTGTTCCCTGAGCAGCTGCAGTTGCAGGATCATCTCGGACAGCCTGCGCTCCTTCTCCGCGAACGTTTCCGCGCAGAGGACCCTGTGCAACGCGGACGCGCCGTCCTGCTGTACCTGGCCTTCCGCGTTCTGCATCCTGCCAGAGGCCGGCGGCGAGGGTGGCACGCTGTTCGCCACGCTGGCGATGCCTCCGCTGCAACCAGTACACCATCAGACCACGGTCAATTACGCATGTACATACACGCGAGGAGGAGAGGTCTCGGAGAGAGAGAGAGAGAGAGAGGGAGAGGAACAAAGAGAGTAGGTGGCACAGAAAGAGAAGAGAGTCGTAGTGGTAGGTAGATCGGCCACGTAGGAAGCTATTCGCGTGCGAGCAAGAGTTTCCAGTGGCTGTGCCGGCTTCTGGAATGGGATAGTGGTTGGCGTACATAGGGCCGGGAGCCAGGTGAATAATAGATAGGGTCGCGGCCGCGCAATCACGGTAGCCCGNGCGTTAAAAAAAAAAAAAAAGAGAAAGAAAAAGAAGAAAAAGTAGATCCCCGTTCTACTTATTGCAGCATGCTGAATCTCCTGGTATCCTTCTGCACTCGTTACCCTTGCCGAAGAACGGGTTTGATCGAACGATGCAACACAACGGGAGCCGGATGTTGACCTAATTCGATGTGGAAATCACTTATTTCGACAATGAGCGGACGCTTTCATTCGTTCAAGGCAGATTAATAAACCGATATCTACCGGAGTGCTTTTTTTTTTGCAAGATTCTCACGACGAGAATCACGATGTGAGAACACAGACAGGCAAAGGCAGTGCAAAGATTCGCGTTCCATTTCGGCTGGACAATCGGATCGATTAAGAAGCACCCTTCCCCCGTAATTATTACGCAACTCGCGTGCAACAATGCGTGGCGCTTCTCGACACCATGCGTTCGCGGTTAATTATCACGCTGCTCTCGAGATTACTCGGTATTTTTGGCGTGAACGGTCAGGCAACGAGTACCTAGAATCCGCGGATTATTCTCGGAGAGGGTGACAGTGCCACAGCTCTCGGATATCTGGCGATCTAATTGATTATTAAGGCGTACGAACGTGATGGAAATATCAGGGAACATGATAGAGGTTGCATCGTATCAATTGTCGAATTTGTCCAAATTGAAACGGGATATTGTGCTCGATAGCCGTGAAACGTTGTCTCGAGGTTTGGTGAGAAAGTAATTGCGTTTTTTTTCCCCCCTCCCCAATAGATGGATACATACGTGTGTAACTAACTTCGTTTCAAACAGATTTTACGTGATTTGAATTTCGTTTGTTGGGAAATCGGCGACATTTCGTCATAGTTTGCTCAAGCTGATGAAAAATGTTAGAGGCAATTCAAACTACACGCTACAATATCCGAACCGAGTTGTTAAATTTGATTGAGAATATCAAATATCGAAACAAAATGGTCGATAAAATGGTCTCGTTTCCCGTGGAAAATTCGCCTTTCATTTGGAACTTAATATTATAGCGGAAGAGAATTATTTTGCAATTGGCAAGCAATTGAAGAAAGGTATAAATTTGGAAATTTTGTTGGTCGTGAAACGTTCAACTTGGAATGTTCGTGTGGACGAAACCTGTCAAATTCCACTTGCGTCCTACCTGGATTCTCCGAAAATCGAGAAATCGTGAATCAAACTCGGATTCTATTTAATTTCATCGAGCTTCTCGATATCGAGACGTCTGTTCGACATCTAAATCGGCGGATCGAGACATCTCTATAAGTATATACGCGAATAATCCAATCGAAGAACGCAAGAACTAAATAACAATAATTCTCTCTCTCTCTCTCTCTCTCTCTACTGCATTCGTACAAGTATGTGTACATCACTTGAATTTAATCTCGAACTTTTCAAAGAGCAAGCAAGACCTTTTAATAGCCGAATTCCCGCAAGGAGGCGATTGTTGCACAGCGGTGGTTTCGAAGAACGCAAATAGTTAANCCGAGACGTCTGTTCGACATCTAAATCGGCGGATCGAGACATCTCTATAAGTATATACGCGAATAATCCAATCGAAGAACGCAAGAACTAAATAACAATAATTCTCTCTCTCTCTCTCTCTCTCTCTCTACTGCATTCGTACATTGCAAGTATGTGTACATCACTTGAATTTAATCTCGAACTTTTCAAAGAGCAAGCAAGACCTTTTAATAGCCGAATTCCCGCAAGGAGGCGATTGTTGCACAGCGGTGGTTTCGAAGAACGCAAATAGTTAATGACCCGGCGAGTAATAATTTCACGGCGTGTACGACACGCCGTGTCGAATAACTCGTCCCGCGGGTTTCTCTTTCGGGGTCCTCTTGTTGCTTTGCTTCAGCAACGTTCCCTTTGTTGCTACGCGTACGTGTACACGTAGATAACTCTCAGCCCAGCAGGTGTATATTTTGTAACTATTACTCTATTATTCTGATATTGTTGCAGACTGCGAGACTCGGGTACCAGTGGGGAGAGAGAGAGAGACGGTCCCACGATTCCTGGAATTTTGCCTGTGCTAAACACAACCACGGGCATTGTGCTCGGCTAGACAATGTAACGTTGACAGTCGTGTTTTATTTCGGGAGGTAGTTAGCCCAACTAACCTCGCGACGCTTTAACGCGGCGTTCTGCGCTAGTACAGCGTGTAGCTATGTCTAGACAGAATTTCATGGTATTTACATATACGTGTGCGTGTATATATATATATATGTATATTTCGAATCTCGAAAAAAATTCGCGCGGATGATTAGCACAGACATAAAAGAAAAAAAGAAAGCAAAAGATGGGGAGCGTGTATTTGTAATCGAGAAAGCTCCGATCAAACGGTTCGATTTATTATTCATGGTCGTTAAATCAGTGAAAGGTCGATGGCATTGAATGTGCATCGGTGCAACGTGATTCGATCGAAACGAACGAATGGAAGAGGTTGACAACGAGATGCGGAGCGGAGTGGCTGTACAATAAAAATGCCATTAGGCCGATTTTAATTAAGGACACGGTGAAAGATTTATCCCGGCGACCCCTCGCGCTCCGATTTAGCTGTTTATGCAAACCAGCGACTTCGCCCTTTGATGTCGACGATTCGCGGGGCAAGGCTCTCGGCGCTGCACGTTTTCAGGCGCGGCGTACTTTCCGATCTCGAGCACGTCGCGGCAGGAAAATGGGAAATTGAAAACGAAGCCACCACCTACGCGAGATGTCACTCGACAGTCGGAGGACAACAAACACCTGGAGAAAAGAAGAAAAATCTAGCGCGAGAGTCTTCCACTTCCACGGGAGGCGTTTTAATAATACAGACTGCGCCGATTCGAACCGTTCCCGTGTCGTGAAAAAGAATCGTCCCTCTTGCTCGAGATGCAGGATAAGCAAGGCCAGTCACGTATCACAGAGACGAAGACGATCTCGTTTCCCAGGAATCGTTTCCCCACCCTGTTCTTGCGGGCCGAGAGACGCGTCGAACGACGGCGGGACAGAGGAGATCGGTTCGAAAGCGTCAAGTGGTCGACCGTGGAAGAAAGACGAATTGGTTCGGGATTTTCGAGAGGGTCGCACAACGCAGGACCTAGACGACGACGACGACGACGACGAAGACGAAGACGAAGACGAAGACGACGAGGTCGATGACGACACGAAAGGCAGGAAAGAGCGGCAAAGTAAATGGAAACTCGAAGAAGAGGGTAGCAGCGTGAAGGGGGGAAACAGGCACAGTCAAGGGAGGGTCACTGGGTCAGATGCGTTGCATGCCTCCCTCCTCTCTTTCTCTGCCACCCTCGTTCTCCCGTATTCCCGGTTCTCTCTTCCTCTCTCTCGTGACCGTTCGTCCTCTCTTTCTCTTTCAATCTGTCACTCACTCTGCCGATCTCCGTCTCTTTCGCCGGGAACACATGGCCCCGCGTGTGCACACGAACTGTCTGGCAGGAACACGCACGCACGCACGCACGCACGCACGCACTTTATCGTACGAGCACATACTGCACAGATTAGGTCGAACACCGTGGCTCAGTGAGACGACCAGCGTGCAAGTAGCACGCGTTTGTAACAATTGCGTATAAATTCGACGATTTCCACGTGGATTACGTGGAATTAATTCGAAACGAGGTAGCAGCCAATGACAAAAGATAGTAAGGAGTGTTACTAAATAAATAAATGTGCACGCTAACGGATAACGATATCCGTTGAATTTTCGACGACGTGGTGGTTTTCGTGCTGGTGGTCGATGGGGGGATTCACCGTAGAAGTGAAACGGAGGCGAGGGAAGTGGTGTGGCGAGTATATGCACCGGTACACCGGTATCCTTTTCTCTCTCTCTGAACACAGAGTCACGTGCTCGTGCGTCTCACTCACCTGCCAAGCGTGCTCATATCATCCTGCTCGCGCGCTGGTAGCCTCGATCACCACGAACGTTGGACGTCTTCGTAGCACTTGTCACGTTATTACGAGATACGTTGTACGTTGTTGTGTAGTCGAGCACCACCCCCGCACTGAACGAACCCCGGCACTTGAACGAGAGGCAACGATCCGAGGCTGCAGAGGACGACGAACGTGCGTCGACCGATCTCGCAGGTCAAACAGACGCACTCGACCTGCGGCGACGATCGATCGGCGAATACTCGTTTCACTGGCCGGCGACGTGTAACCGGAAATGATATTGCCGTACGACAAGCACGGACGACACTCCAGCTCTTCGTGATGAACACCACCGGCCGGTCTCAAGTGAACACCGTTTACGTCATGGTTCTCGGTGGTGGAGGAGGTTTCCGTCGCGACGTGACCGCCGATCTATCCCTCGCTCGCAGCGGAAAGGCGGAAAGATCGATGTAGCTCCGGATGAAGAGAGCGCACGGGCGCGCGCGCACACACACACGCACACACGCACGCACGCACGCACGCACGCACGAACGACTACTGGAAATCCAGTTGATCCAGCGGTTGTCTTTGACTCGGCGATCTTCCGTTGGCGAACGGAAGAGAAGCAGGAGTAGCGGAAGACGTGCGAAGGGGGACGAAGAGCCAAGGTGAACGAGAACGACGACGATCGAGACACCGTTTCGACGCTTCGTTTCGCGATTTTCGACACTGTAACGCGCGAGAACGCGCCGCTCTCGAGAAACGCGTCGACGACGACGACGACGACGACGGTGAGCAGCAGAGCAGTAGCCAGCAACAGTAGCGGTAGCGGTAGCACCAGTAGGCCGCGAGGGCGAGCGATCGGTGTAGCCGCGAGAGAGCGAGAGAGCGAGGGAGCGAGAGCAAGAACGAGAGCGAGAGAGAGAGAGAGAGAGAGAGAGTGAATCGGTGGTGGAAGAAACCCCCCCTCGAGCAGCGGGCATACAATGGGAATAATCACCGCGTCTCGGAGCGTCGGCTGACTGACTGAAGCCCCCGAGGACCGAACGGGATGAGATTCGGAGGCGCTGCCTCTGGTGGTGGCCGGCGCGGCGCGCCGCGCCACTCCGCACCGCTTCGGCGCCCGCGCTGCGCTCTCTCGCCTCCCCGCCACTCCTAACCCAGCGTGTGTTCGTTCGTCTTTTCTCTCGGTCTCCCGCGCTCGCTCCCTCTTCCTTTTGCTTTTGTTACTCGAGCTCGCTTCCTCTCCGCTGCCGCCGCCGTCGCGGCTGCCCCTTCCTCCTTCTCCTTCCTTCTTCGATGCTACTACGATCCGCTCGCCGACGCGGAGATCGTACCTTCTCTCTCTCTGTTGGTCGCGTGGCACGTTCGTTGCTTCCTTCTCGTTCTAGCCAGCTTTCCCTCTCTCTGTCGCACCGGCGCGGTCGTTCGTTCCGTGTCGCGGTCGGTCCTGACGCGCGGCCGCCGCCGCCGCCGCCGCCGCCGCCAGGCGGTGGCGGTGGCTTCTCTCCGCTGCCACGCCCCTTTTCGGTCGTACGTCCCGCCTTCTTCCTCCGACACCCACGCGAACGCGCGCGCTCTATCCGCTCACTGCCAGAACCACCACCACCACCGCCACCACCCGTCAGCGTCGTCCTCGTTCACGTCCTCGTCCTCGTCCTCGTCCTCGTCCTCGTCTACGCCTTCGTCTCCGACTTCTTTGCACCGCTACTCTATCATCCTCGTAGTAGTAGTAGTAGTAGTAGTCGTCGTCGTCGTTGTCTTCGTGTTGCGCCCGTTGTCATCCGCTTTCCCGAGCATTTCCGTTCACCTATGCACGTCCGTCTATCTTCCCTTTTTCTGCGCCACTCCTTCACTCCGTCCGTTGTCATTATCTAGACCGCGTAACGAGATGCCTCGCTGTTTGCCGACGTGCTGAACGTGCTAGCAGCTCTTGCGACGCTTCGATTCTTTACCTCTCGCGGATTCTTGAATTCGCGGAAAGAGGACTGGAGAGGGTAAAAAAGAAAGAGACGCGTGCCATCGCGTGACGTTGGAGGACAGTAAACGCCGTGGCGATGCTTGCCACCCCTGAAATGTCCATCTCGCTTCGCACGAATTTCGTTTCGCAATAAATTTTCTTTGCACGCATCCAAATTCGTACGAACCATCGGACAGAGAATGGATAATAATTACGAGAAATTCCTGACGAATATGTCAGCCGTCGAGCGAATGTCGGAGGTAAAATTTCCAATTCGACGACGTCGATTCGTCGATTTGGATTTTGCCGATCTGGATTGGCGAATGAAAAGGCTTGGTAGCGACGCGGACGACGCGACTGGCGCTGGAGTCACGGCAGATCAGGTGCGGCGACGGCGGTGCTGCGCATTGTCTATTGTCTCGGTCGGAGGCGGCGGTCGCGGCACAACCCCCGGCCGCCGGCGACGGCCCTACGACGGAACCGTGGAGGTGGTGGAAGCCGACCAATGGGAGCCGAGGCACACCCGCGCAAATCACAATGCTTATTGTTGTCGCCGTGCTGTCCGCCCACATCCCTGAATCGTTTCTTCCACCTCCGCCAGGCACCGGCTCCTGCAGTTCGGTCAGGTAGAAATCTCTGCAGGTGCGCGATCGCGCCATTGCTCGACTTTCTCAGTCGCCGTTGCGACTCTCTTCTATCAACATTGTTAATACGACGAATAGTGTGATAGTTTGTACACGAGCAATGCCGTCCAGCCGCTTTTTATCCAGACGCTGTTTCAACACGCGGACGAATAAAACAGAGGTCTAGATTGAAGCTAAAAGTCGACGAGCCAAAAGGTTGCCACTCCGAGGAAAGGGAAGTGAAGAAACAAGGAATTGGAAAGGCGCGATTTCGAAGAAAAAAATTCTCTCCGCGGCGGGGAGGAGGTTTCCTTTCCTTTGGCTCTGGTCGCTCAGTTTCAGCCGAGTCGCTGGCTTCGATCTGCCGGCTGTGTCGGATGGAATATCCTGTCTCGTCTCCATCTCGCGCGCGTGCGAGATCAGGTACAGATCGTGCATGTAGTGCGTTGGCTGTGTGTAAGGGTGCTGGCGCTCAACCCTCCCTCCCCCCCGCCCCCGCCCCGTGCCACCCTCGCTGTTCCTACCGGCGGCGAGAGGAATGGACGAGAATGGCGTCGGCGCGCATCCCTTTCATGTCCTCCGCAGAACCCATTCCTCCCCCTCTTCCCGCCGCTGCTGCTACTCGTCCTCCGCACCAATGCACCCTTGACTTGCGCCCCTTACCATCCCCACCGGCGCGCTAAACAGAACAGACACGTATACTCGTACGTTGGCGCGTGTGTGCCACGCTACACGCGTGTGCACGCTTCTCTCTCTCTCTCTCTCTCTCTCTCTCGTAGAACAAGGTTCGTCCACTTCGCGGATGCGCCCTTTTTATCGACGGCCACAAAACGCGGCGATGCGCTTTTTCCTTCGTGGACCACGACCACGTGCAACCCTCTCCCCAAAATGCGGTCCTCGAACCGTTTTGCCAAGATTATTTCGATTCAGAGCGCTGAACGCCGCACTCGAGACGCGTATACACGCGTTTTCCGCTGAAAGAGCAGCCGTAGCAGTAGTTTGTATTTCCTTTCGACCTTGCAGACACGGAACGTCGATTAATTAACTATGAAAAATTTTCATCCCGACTTCACCAGGCGCGGAAGATCCCTTTGCAATTACCTATCAGCCGATTCCTTTGCAAATACTATCCATCCGCGCGGGCACGCTCGTCAGCGGGAAATATGAATTTTGGGAAAAAAATTACCATTTCCTCTTTCATTCGTCGTCACATGGCGACTCCGTGTTATTTCCGCGCGGCAATATTCCTTCCACCGTTTACCGAGTTGCAACGCCTGCTTAATTACCACGACAACTGCTTTACGATTCGCTATCCTCTTTCCACGAGCGCGCCAAGTGTTTCTAATTGCGATTTTTCTTTCTTTTGTTACGATTTTTGGCGAACGATGCGTGAAGCCTGAATCGAACGATGGAGAAACCAATGCTCTGACTGAGAAAGGAATGTTGCCTTTGTTCATATTATTGATACGCTTTCGACTGAATTTTCTTCCCCTTTTTTTCTTCAATTTCCGTAGGACGTTGATTTATTACAATTCGCGTTGGAAACAGACGTGGAAAGAACATAACTATTTTTTATGTGTATTTACGAAGAAATCGAGAATTTCGGTAGATTTCTACCGTAAGTAGATCAGGTTGCACTCCTAATTAGACACACAGATTCAAGTGCAATAATCGCTCTCCAACGAATGTCTGAAAATGACGGAAAGTGACAAACAATTAATCGAGTGACACAATTAATCGAATTGTTATACACTTAAAGTCACGTGGAGAATCTATCGTAAGTAGATTAGGTAGCGTCCCTAATCGAACAATCAACCCTTAGGAATTAATTTCCAACGATAATCTTGAAATAATGGAAATGTGACTCTCAAACAATCTCTAAAGGACGAATGATTCATCGAATTCTTATCGATAAAATTACTTGAAAAATTTCATTGCAAATGAATTAGGTAAAGTTCCTAGTCAGACAACCGACGCTCGCCGATACATCAAGCTAATCAATAATAAATAATTCAAAACAAGTTAATCATCGCTTTCCAATGCAATTACCATCAAATTTCTTATCGTTGAAAATCACGTCGAGTCTCAGTTGCGGTGGATTTCTACTGTAAGTAGATGTGGTAGTGTTCCTAGTCAGACAACCAACGCTCCAACCGCAGCAATTAATTTCCAACGAGTATTTCGAAACAACGAAGTATGACGTAGACAAATCCTGAACAACATGGTAAATCGAATTTATATCGATAACGATTGCGGTGGATTTTCACCGTAAATAAATTAGGTTGTATTCCTAGTCAGACATTTGACAGTAAATTCACTAACGTACAAACGATCCCTGAACCACACGATCAATCAAATTCTCGTCGATAAAAATTATCTGAAAAATTTTATTGTTAAATAAATTAGACAGTGTTCAGACAACCAACGCTCGCCAGTACAGCAAGGTAATCAACAATGAGTATATCCTCAAAACAACGGATACGTGATGTACAAACGATGCGATTAATCGAATTTTTATCGATGAAAATCTACCTTAAAAATTGCGGTAGATATTTACCGTAAGTGGATTAGGTAGCGTTCCTAGTCAGACGTTCGACGCTCGTTAGTAGATCCAGTTACAGCAATTAATGTCTCAACGAATGTCTCAAAATAATGGAATGTGACGTAGAGAAGATCACATGGTCAACGAAACTCTTCTTCTCGTTGAAAATCACGTCACACGGGATTTACAATTAAAATTCGTGCGTACGTGGATAACGATCGTGTTCTCGAATATCCTTCCAGAGTAACGGTAGAATAGAATTGTGGTGTGTAAATCTCCGCTCTAATAGAAGGCTCGCGTTATTCGAGGATTGTCCAGGCGGCCGTTTTTCATCCGGTGGAGCAACAAAGGCATTCCCCCGGTGCAGGGCGATATTATCGTCCGCAATAAAGCGACAAAGTGGCAGACAGAGTTGTAGCGCGAGCATCAGACAAGCGGAAACGAGGTCTAAATTTCGCCTCCGTGCGGTCGAAATAAAACCCTCGGCTGAGTCCGGGGTTGTTTTGCGTTTTGCGTTTAGGCTGCGTGCGTACCGCTGCGTGCTGCGGATTTGAAACGTCCGCCCGTACGGCGCGATTCGTTTCGTTTCGTCGCTGAAGAAGAGAAGGAGGAGGAGATGGGTCATCGTTATGCGTTGCAGCGTATTAACCAGCGCTGGATACCATTCTATTCCGGTAACCGGAGAGACTTGCCGAGTGCGGGAGCAGACAAGAACAATGAGTGTCGTACGTGTATTGCATCTTCCTTCCGAGTGTGGACCGTGCTGTGGCTTCTTCTGGTAGTGGGTGTAAAAGCGAGAAGGGACGCGAGTCGAGTGACAGAGAGGACGAGATTTATGCACGACGACGACGACGACGACGAAGACGACGAAGACGAAGACGAAGACGACGACGACGAAGTCAACGACAACACCGCGGCGCGGCGTCGGCGGCGGTGGTGGCGTCGGGACGTTTTGCTCCGGACGTCGACGACCACCACGACCACGAACATGGACGAAGGGAAAAGAGGAAGAGAGGCAAGCAGCAGTGGCAACGGGTAGAAGGCAAGACAGAGGGAGTAGAAGAAGAAGAAGATGATGATGATGAAGAAGAAGAAGAAAGACGAGGAGGAAGAAGAAGAGGATCAAGAAGACGTGCAGCCGGCAGTCGTGGCCGCTTGTGAATGAACATTGGCTCGCGACCGTTTCCGGCGCTCTCTTTCGCGCTCTTGCGGCTCTAGCCTCTCTCTCTCTCTCTCTCTCTCTCTCGTTGTTCGGCCACCTCGCTTCGCCTCGTGTCCCTTCGCCGGATTCTCTCGCTGCTCTAGCCTTCTTCTCCGCCTGCTCTTCTCATGAATGAGAGTCGGCGCGCGGCTCTCGCCGATCCCTAGAAGACGGAGAAGGAAGCGCGGTTCTTCGGAGGAATCTCCGGGAGTAACGGAGAGACGCGCGCGGAAGGCTAGAGCGAGGGAGAAAGCGAGGTGGAAAAAGAGAGCGAACGGACCGTTAGCCTTAAGCCAAACGGTTGCAACGAGGCCTGCGACGAATTTAGAACAGGAACCGAGAGCAAAGAGAAGAGAGGAGGACGTTCAAGCTACGGCGTTCGCCCCCTCCCCACCCTCTATATGTATACCTTCTTCTTCCTCTTCTCTTTCACCCCTGTTGTCCCTTATTCTTCTTCCTCTCGCCGCTTTGTTTTGCTCCCATTAATAATATATCGCAGTTGCCGCTGTCTCTCTCTCTCTCTCT
>NIPQ01090578.1:0-31995 GCA_002806875.1 Lepidotrigona ventralis hoosana
TGTGTGTGTGTGTATGCGCGCGCGTCTGTGTACACGTATTGATTTGTATACTTATTGTTAATTTATTTGAACTCTTTTTATATTAATAATAATTTTCACTTTTTAACTTTTTTTTATTAAATTTATTAAGAGTTTTTTTTATTTCTCTTTTATTACTCTTATTTCTTATTTTATAATATTATTTTTATATCTTAATATTTGGAAATCAATTGCACTTAAGTGCAACTAAAGTTTTTGTTTTAATAAGCATTTTCAATTTTTCGCGCATTTTTTCAAGAAAAGTGATTACGCGAAATAAATTCTTAGATTAGATATAAATTTTATATCATATATTATACACACATATTATGTAGTGACATATCTACTGATATATAGAAACTGTATAGAAAATTCTATGTTTGATTTTTAAAATTTTTATTTTATTGAGAATTTGATAATACTAAGTGCAATAGCTACAGTAGTTGTATACATCTATCAAGTGTTATATATGTTCGTCGTTAGTCTGATGTAAAAAAATTGCAACAAAAATAAATATTACAGTATTGAAAATGTGTAAATTATAAAATTTTAAAAAATGTTTAAAAACTGTTGTTGACGAAAATATAAAATTGATTTAGTATTCCTTTGTTAAATTTTCTGATAAAGATATTATGATAAAAGCAAAGAGGTTATGTTACTGTACAATTTTACAAAAATAAAATAGCAGTTAAAAATACGTGTGTAAATTGGAATTTATATAGTGAATAAATATGATAAGATTTAAAACAATGTTTGATAATCGTGAAATTGGAAAACGAATACGACGTTTAATTGATGGAAATTACTCATATCGTAAGATACTTATATTACTTACTATATGTGGTGGAATACTTCTATATTTTGGCCCATCTTTTGTGCAGTGGCTTTTTTCTTCTACTAGAGAATCAACTCAAGGTAATAAAAGTTATTTTAAACTCCTAACATAATTTTATGTATAGAATAAGTTGCACAATTGGTGTAGATTATAATTTTTTCTCCGTCAAAGAAATAGAAATTAGGTAAGAAAGAATGTATGGTTTAATAAAGTGTATTTTTTAATATAAATACAGTTATTAAAATGAATTTATAAAATATAAATACATTTCTATACATTCTATTCTATATAACTGAAATTTACATTGTCATTTACATGAATTACTTTTTCTGAATAATTTATACACGATATTACCAAATGTCTGATAATTTTGTGAAACTTTTATATCAAAGCATTACTTAGTTATTTAAGTTATAATATTATTTTCTAATATTATACTTTATATATTAATCATTATATTTAATTTGTGCTATAACGTTTTTTTAAGCTAATAGAATTTTTTTGTTTTAAATGTATATGAACTATTCTTACACAAGTGTGAAACTACATAATGTTTTGTATGAATATGTAACAAGAATATTTTATAAATTATTATTACTATATCATTAAAACATTATTTTAGAATTATTTTTTGAGTGTTTTGATTTTTATGTAGAATTTTTTTTGTCTATTTTCATTGTATGATGTAATGACAGAATCATTCTCAAAAACTTTTCTAAATATATTAATAATTCTTTCTTGGAAATTAAATTTATAAAACAAACTTATAAATAATGATATTTTACAAATAATAGATATAAAAAATATTTATATAATAGATAAAAGCTTTAAACTAAAACTTTGTTTAATTTTGTTTAAAAAAACAGAAGGTATATGCATATTGTTAGAAAACTCCATAAAAAATATTATTTATCCATTTATTCAAAAGTCAGCAAAAAATAAATACGTAATAGGTATTCGTAGAGTTCTTTTTATATAAAGAAATTATACAGAGTGTAAATTGGACTATAAGCAACAATTATAATTTTAATAAGAAATAAAATAACACAGAAATGACCAAAAAGAAAAAAAGTTATAATCCTGCATATGTAGCATAACAATTAAAATTTCTAAAATTATGAATACATTAATATTCAAAGATTCATACTAGTAGTAGCTGAATGTAATAATTATCTCAATATCAATATATGTAGCATTATAATATATAACATTTTATGAGATAAAACATATTGTATAGTAGAAAAAACTTGTGAAAAATATTTTATGAATGAAAATAATAAAAATAAATAATCAAATTGTAAGAAACTATATTTACATTGCAATACAATTGTAGAATCAATACAATTTTCTGATGAACTAGTATAATTCAGTATAGTTGCAAAAAAGTATTGAATATAAAAAACTAACTTAATTTGATTGTAAAACATAGTAGATTAACCATAATTCATGACTACGAATATAATTATACTGATATTGTAAAAAGAAACACAGATTAAATACAGATTAAATTGGTATAAATAAATTAGAACTAGAAATCTGATAATCCAACCAATAATCTGAAAGATTGACATACAATGTTTGTAATATAAGACATTAAATTCTACACAATATGTCATAGCAATTAAAAATTTCTCCATAATCTAGATTAAAATATCGTAGGAAATTTCATAAATTTTCTAGAAAAGGATATTTAGACTGAACACATTTTCTTTAAATATTTTACAAATTGTTTTTAGGATAATAGAATTAATTGTGTAATATTATAATAAAAAATTTACCATTGTAATAAAAATGATTTAAAGTGATTAAAATAACTATTAATATTACCAAATATTGAAATAATAAATAGATTAGTTTTCTATATGCAAAGTTATAATTTTTGTCACAGTATATTATTATTTTATTATATGTTATTTGAGTCTTTATGAGTTTATAAATCAAATTAGTTTTGCTTTTAAATTCTTCCAATGACATTTAGGTTTAAAAAAAGGTAGAGATTAACACATAATCCTTAATTTATTATTTTTCTATAATTTTATGTATAATCTGAATTGCAACCCTACTAAAAAGAAAACCACATAATTGTTTCCCAAATAATCTAGATTAATTATTATGTTTTATATATAATTTTAATATTTTTTATAGATACATATATATCATTTTATTGGAATCAGACCATAAGTATTCATGTATTCATATGGGAATTTAAATGTGTAAAAATGTATAAAATATACAAAACAAATATATACATTAAAGAGTAAAATAGATTTTTATTATATCCATAATAATATGAATTTATATAAACATCTGTCGTCTATTTATAATTTATTTTAGAATCATTAAGTAATAGATAGTGTAATTTATGTTAGAATTATAAAATTTTATTAATTTTATTATATAAAGCACAAAAATTTAAACAACGCTTTATATGTTTATTTATACATAGAATCACATTGTAAGTTTATAAATTTTTTTAATAAGTTTTTCTGAATAAAGTAATTATATATTTATACTTTTATAATTACATGATTAAATATTTTTACAATTATATGATTAATCTGATCAATTTTATTGAAGATTATATACCTCGTGATAAAATAAGACAACCCAATTTTTTATGTTTCTGAAAATTTATTGTTGGAATATATCGATGAATGCTGTGAGTTGTGTAAGTGTGATTGTCTTTTGTAAACTAAACAAGTGAACTTTGGCTTCGCGCGCTGTTGATCTCGAGGTGTCGTCAAAACGTACTTATGTATTTTCAACCATTATCGCGTATTCTTATTAAATAATTAAATAAACTCTGACATTTGTGATATGTACGAAGATTTTATATAGAATATATAATATTTGTAATTATAAATTATATTTATAATTATATGATTATATTATAATTATATGATTTATAATCACATTTCTGCTTATATTTATTTATTATCTTTGCAATTTTTACAACACTCAGATTATCTTTCTTCAAATTTAATATATGTTTTCTTCTGACTTTCGTGACCAATTTTATAATCAAAAATATATTTAATACACTAATTGAATTATGCTACAAAATATAAATTTATATATTGTAGCTAATGCTACAATATATAAATTCAAATCATATAGATGTTACAATGTCACTATTGACTATCTTATATTTGTTATTCTTATGTTTTCCTATCTTTTTGTCGCACCCGTTTTTCACATAATAGACGTAATTTTTGAAACGCAATGTAAACAGTCACGATTTCTGTACGATGTTATTGAGGAAAGGATACTCTATACAGATCTACATATAAAATCTTTGTACATATCATAGATTTTGAAAAACACGAAAAATCAGGAGACGTCTTATAATTTTATCGGGTGTTTATCATCAGTTTCATCTTTTATCTTTTATTTATTCTTTCTACATATATACAGGGTGAATCACATAATTTAATCACCTCGAATATCATCGTTTTGGAAATATGAAAAAACTTTGCTTAATACAGGTGGGAGAAAGGGCATGGTATGATAGCAGTAATAATTTTTTGTAGATGAAGGGACTCAAAATCATTTCAAGGTTATCTCTAGTTTTTTAAATGGAATGATATATTTTTTGCTTCAGTAAAACGATGAAGCTCGATTTTATCTATAAAAATGATTAACTATGTATATCGGAAGATTTAGGAGATATTTTAATTTTAATTGTATAAAATCTATCATATAAAAGACGAGAAAAAATAGGGATAATATTCTTGTGTACATACTGTTTTTTTATGTATAAATTTTATAAAATTAAACTTAAAATGTTTATTAAATTTAACATAACTTAATGATTTCTCTTTTCTTTATCGTTCAAGAACATTTTTTAAAAGGAATGACATAATATATAATAGGGATGACACAATAATACTAATTCAAACTTTTTATTATTTACTTATGTACTTTCTAACAGTTCATATAGTTTTTACATGTATAACTTATGTGGTATAAAAGTAAAATTCAGCAACACTCTTATATTTTTATTTAACAATATTGTTTATAATTTATACTAAATTTATAATTTATACCAATCAATATTAATTATTCAGTTAATAAAAAATTTGTAATTTATACTAATCAATATTAATTATTCAGTTAATAAAAAATAATGTGGGGTTATTTAACCATTAATTTGAACCATTTGAAACACAAGACGATTCAGATAACTGGAAAACTTATTAGGAATCCACTATCATTTCTTCGTTCATATAATAGGAACTGATGTAATTTCACACAAATTTTGTATAATTAGATTTACATAGTTAGAACAATATTGAGTTTGATAATTTTTGAATTGTTTTATTTTTTGATTATATTTTTCACTTTCTTAAAATATTTATAGTCAACATAATTAAGTGATACTAAGATCATAGGAATAATAATTTACAAATATTTTGAAAATTAATTTTTATAAATTTTAATCTAAAATTTGTTATATATATATATATATATATTTTTTTTATATATATATATATATATATATATATATATAGAGAGAGAGAGAGAGAGAGAGCGAGCAGTAAAAGTAATAGTAATAATAATAGTAGGTAAATAGTAAGAATAAAGTAGAACATAAATATAACAATACATAATATGAGTAATAGTACATAATAGTTATTGCATGTATTTGAGAATTTCATAATTAGAGAGAATTTCATAATAGGTTTTAAAGCTATGCTTTTAAGACACATTGTAAATTTGTTATATTCGATTTTGCCACTACATTATTTACACTTTTCAATGCATCAACATTATTAATAATTTTTATATCATTTTCTTGTCACTTTCTGATTCATTTTTGTCAATGGCATGTTCTCACAGAATTCTTGTCTGTTATTTGGATATAAACGTTATTATTATTAAAAATCTCAAAAAATTTTCCTTATCAGATTTATTACTGTTAAGTCTCTGTGTTGTATTACAATTTGCATAGTATGGAATGCATTTTACAATTTTGTGCATTTCTAATATTTCAGTTTCCTCATAATTTGATGCCAAATTTTCAGTTATTTTATTTTTTTCTGTGATATCATTCCAAGCTTTTAATATGATATAACAGCAGTCCTTAACGTTAATCTTTGATACTATAGTTTTGTTACCTCTAATATTAATATACCTAAGAAGACCTTTGTGATAAAGTCTTTTGATTCTTTCTATTATATTCTAATCTATTGGTTGCATTACAGACATTGCATCAGAAGGCGAAAAAACAATTCGAAATTTTATTGACATTGAAAGAATATCTTGCGAAATACGTACTGATACATTGTCCAATATAAGACTTCTTTTGTTCTATTTTATCTCGATCTATTCTCTTATATTGGGATAAAATGCGAAAAGTATCTTCCTACTAAATTTTTATCCATCCAACCACTGTTTTGTCCTTTATAAACTAATGGAAAATTGAAAACACGTTTAAAGCATTTCTGTTGTGATTTTCCAATCATCAGTAGAGAAGCTTATGTGACATACTAATATTTGCACAAAACATGGCGATTGTGGATATGGTTGCCAATAGATATGTCCGTCTCCGTCGAGATAATATCTTTTTGTGTAGACACAATATTAAGTTCTCGAACTTAAGATTATTTAGTCTGCTGCAATGCATATTAGAACGTAGCCAGATTTTAATATAATTTTTGTTACTGCTTGGACAACTATATCCAATACCCATGCGTATCAGTGTACTGCATATCTTGACATTTACCATCGTTTGAGAGTTTTCCTGTTCCTTTTGTGTAGTATATTCTGTAATATATGCATTGTCCGCATGTCCGAATGTTATCGTCCCATTTTCGTGGATCTGTTTATATTGTTCTCCCGTAGTTTCGTGTAGATATGCTTTATTGAACGCCCGTTATGCTTCACTGACACAGGAGAGTCGCAGTAGATGATTCTTGATATTTCGCTCTTGCATTGCCGGACTCGTTTGTACTCTGGTTGGTACTTGGTTGAACTCTGAGGATATAAAAAACTTCGGTTTCCATTACTGGTTTGCCAGAAGGTTCTGTAGACACCCTAAGATTAATTCATATGGTGAAAACTTTGTGTCTTCGTGTACCGCGGTATTGTATGAAAAGGAATCTAACTATTCGCCACAATTGGCATGTTTGTCGATGTACATCTTTAAATATTTGATAATTTACATGGTGCGATCTTTGTTTGCTGGAAGCGTTATTTTGCGAATAATAAGCAGTGATAACGTATTGACTCTGTTTAGCTATCCTTCATTAATAGTCTTGGCGAGTCAAATCTGTAAATAAGTTTTTTAATGAACATATTTACACATTATATTATTCATATACGGAAGTAATGCTCTTGAATGATATTTCATCATCAATAATTTAAGGAATATTTCATCAATAAATCCTGAATTATAAGGATATATTTATTATGATTTTGAGTCTTAGATAGGGGGTCAAATATATAATAAGTTAAAATACTATTGAAATATTGAAAAGAGATTGTCACCAGAAAATTTCAGTTATTTGTAATATGATTTTCCAGGATTTCTCTTCAAGATTGCATTTTATTTCGACATAATTATTTCTCCAATATTTTCATTTCTCCAATTGTTTCAATATCATTTAATAGTTTTGTCGAATCGGTAATAGCAATACTCTAGTCCCCAGTTTTTTCATATAACTGGTAAAGTTTGGTAGGTATTTATAAATGCTCAATTTTATCCAAATTGTTTATCTGGAATTGTACATCTTATGCTAATTTAATAATTTATGGAAAGACTGAACCACTTCTTGTATATTCTCTAAATGTGTAACATAAAATATCACTGCTTCTAGATACCTTTTTTATCTAGTTACAATTGATTTAGGTGGTAATGGAAGGTTTGGTAATTTTCTTCTGTAATATTTTACGCAAAGGTAATTTCTTCTGTAATATTTTACGCATTGGTGCTTTCGCAAATAAATTTTTAACTGAAAATGTTAAAGTATTTATTGGAAACAGAAGACTGCATTTGTTCTGCAACTTCGTTTAATCCGTGTATTATGTATATTAAATAAATCATGTTTGAATAAAATATTTTCAAGTTCTTTACAACTTTTATCATATATATAGCTGCGTCTGTAATTAACAATATTTTTTCTTCAGCACTATTAATAATATATATTAATAATATTCGTATGTCTGAATTGACAAAACGATCTGTACTGCAGAATTTACTGTCGTTCAACGTTTGTTTTATGCTTTGAAATTATCATGGTATGTTCACATCCGGAATTATCGAAATATACGTAATGTGAAAACGTATATAGCTTCTAGAATCTTTTAGAAAAAAAAAGACGATTTGGTCTTCTTGCCCGCATGAAGAAATATATTACCTTATTTTTAATTATAACAAACCAAAGGCAAGGGCTTGCTTTTTCATGCCGATATGATTTTTTTTGTTTGGTGTCCTTCAGGAACTATTAGCATCTATCGTTCTGTCGATGTTCCAAATTATGTAATCCTAACTGGTTACAGTCAAGAAAATCAAATGAACTATAGTTTGAAATGATTGGCAGAAACTCGCGGACGAAAGGATATAAAAATCAGCGGGGAAATTGCCATAATCCATTAAAAGTAACAATCCTACAACTATAGACGAGATATATGAACAGATATTGCATTTTACGAACTTTCATGGCCTCTAACTTGAAATACCGACATACTAAAAAATCACTGATTTTTTAGCGCACTCTACGTTTAAACAACTAATGAATGCCCCAGCAATATGATTTTTGAGACCCATTACAGTGTTGTCAAACTTTCAGTACTAAGTAAAATGTTTAATTGTATCTCCAGATTCCAAAACACAAGATTAGTATTTATAAAAAATTATTCTATTTTTTATTATGTATTTATGTGTGTGTCAGAAAGAGCTCTATTCGTGTTTTACGAAATTATCGATTGATTTTTTGTTGGAAACGATAAAATCAATACTTATTAACAGGATTTAATATATTTAAAATATATTTAAAATGGACCTGATATTTAATGAAAAAAGAAACGCAGACATATTATCATTTTATCAAATCATATGCTTTGAAATATCCATAAAAATCTGAAGTCTACAGTCTTCTACAATATTTAAAAATGCACTATACGTTATCATAAAAAAAATTCAATCTATTCTATCTAATTTTAGAAATCAACGATTTCCCTAACTCAAATTCCCTAACAAATCCTTTAATTACATAAAAATTAAATCGTGTCGCAGCCGATTAGTTCATATTATTTATTATATAATTCATAATTGTATCGTAGGAATGCAATTAGTAATTGTATTACAAGTAACAATGATTGCAATGATGGTTTCACCACATTGAAATTTTTATGTATCGAAATCCATCCTTTTTCTATCCTTCTAAATTTTTGTTTGTAAAACAATATCAATTACCAAGATCCACCACGTGAAAGCGACTACGCACGGGTCTCATTATAGTTTATTGTAAATCAGTACTGTTTTATTTATTTATATATTTATTACACAAATCACGATTTACACTTGTATTGAAGTATTTAGGGTATCCACGATGAAAGTGGTCGGTTTTCGTTACATCTTGCTAGGTTGTATTTACTGACTGTTTCAGGATTGTTCTTCTGAACTATATTTCTGGATTGTTATTCTAGACTCTGTTTGGGACTGCCACGGAGCGTTGTAATAAAGTAATTTGGCAATTAGATTTATTGTTTTTGATTTTATTACTTAATGTTTTATTGTTTAAATTTCTATTGGCATAATTTATTGTTTAATTGTTACAAATAAATTATTAGAAATATTAGTAATATTATTGCTCAAGATTAATCTAATGTTTCGGTCGTCAGTAATCCGCAACAATTGATAAATTTTTTTTAGTATTTTGAAAAACAGTTTTTCTATTATACTAATCAATAATTTAACAGTTTTTACATTTCTATCGCAAAGTTACACTTTCATGAACATGTTACAATGTTAAATGTAATAATTTATTAATTTTTCATCGGTCAAAACTAAATTTACATTTTCATGATATTAATTTTTAAATTATAACTGCATCGATGTATATTAAATAGAAATTTATGTAGAGAAAAATTATGTAACAAAAAAGTTAAACGGTTATTATCGCTTTAGAATAATCGCGCAATCTATAAAAATTTTTGCTCGTTTATTGTTTCAGAGAGCAAGAAATATATATATTATTAAATACATATATTATGTAATTGTCTTTTCCGTTATTTTAAATAAAATAATTTAATGATTATAAATGAATTATACAAACTATGAAATAATGTTTGGGAATTTAATCACTGATTCAATTGTTATAAGTAAATAGTTAAAATTGTTAAATAATGCACAAAAATATCATCGAAATGTATTATTCTACAGTTTGAACAATTCATTTGAAACAATTAAATTATTTTATTTTTACAATATTTCTAGACATTATTTAATAATTTTCATGACTTTTATATTACGAATTAACAATTAAATTAATTATTTCATTCAATAATTCAAAGTCATTTCTTTTAAGTACATTGTTCAAGATTGTTATAAATTATTGGTTATTAGTTAAAAATAACACTTAGAAACATTACGGAAGAGAATTTAATGTTTAATTGTTGCAAGTAAATTATTAGAAATATTAGATAATGTTTAAACAATTAGAATATTCAGAAATAATATTTAAAAATTCACTTCGAAAGTTTAATCGATGTGCACATGATGAAGGTTCAACTTATAATGACCTCTTTCGTTGCTCAAACTTCAGGTAATGCACAACAGGTGGTAGTCTTTATCAATACTTCCAAAAACACTTTTTCTATTACAGCAATCAATAATTTTAGTTTTATTGTTTTGTAGCCCCTATGTAATTTCTATATTTTTTACATTATATTATATTTTTTACAAAATGAAACTACGTTTGTAGTTTTTAACTTATAATTATGTTGACATGTACTAAATGCTAATTTATAAGACTGCAACATATAATACTAATTTATTTATTATTAGAAAATAATTATATTTCAAAGTTTAAAATTAAAAGTCAAAAATTAAATTGCTCATTTTTTAAAAATATCTATGCAAATAAGAAAGCGTTCACGTTTAAGTCAATAATTTTCGATATAGATGTAATATTATTCCACAGACGAAGTCGGTTGAGCTTGGACGGATACGAAAACATGTGAAAAATCCTGTAACTCGCTTATTTTGCTAATTTAACCATTTCGTCGAGTCGACGGACAGAACAGTAATAAAAATATGGCAACCATCTGAGACTTTTATGTCTTGGCAACTATGCTCTCGTCAGGAAAACTCGTCGCCTCTTTAATTCGTTTTTCTTTTTTCATTATGCACAATAACGAAGACAAAATGGGTAAAAGTCTAGACTGACTACTCCCTCACCGATTTCGGTGATTTTTAAATGCATTGTGAAAATATTTTTTCCTGTAACAAATATGTTGGACTTCATTCGTTAGAGGAAAGGGTCGTTCAGGGTATCAATCTCTAAATGATATTTAGGGATCGTAGAAATCAGTGAAGGAGGTTAATCACCGGCAGTGGAGGGAAATACGAATGAAAAATGTTCCAAACTCATAAAATGTTAATACTAACATATATATCATTAAATCATTCATACTTTGTATTATTTCTATTAACAATTTATAACAATAAATAATTTCAGTTGTTGAAAATGCAATTTAGTGTTTGTTTGTTGTACTTGTTTTAACGAGTAACAGCATATTATAAAAAAGAAAATATGCATATAGTATTGTTTAAGAAAAGAAATTTGGAAACGGATTAATTTTGCAAGAAGTAATTTACAACACATAATGTGCTTCTTTATTGCAAACAATATTTGTAGAAATATTTTATTGATAAGTTCAAACTTTTATAAAATCGAGTTTACGGGATAAAGATAATTCATTCAGGTTGTGAATTTACACATTTGTAAATAAAAAGACGTCTTATCTAATTATGTTGTTCATAAAAATATCATATTTCAATCAATCTTTTCTAATACTTTTAAATAGATATTAATAGTCAAATATGTACTAAATTTTTCATCCTAATTTCCATTAGTCGCTGTTTTAAATTAACTGTTTATATTCCTTCATTGATGAAGTACTATTCAATTCAATAAATAATTCTCGAAACAGATCTGGCAACACTGTTCATATTTTTTTAATTTCAATTTTCGCCACCAGTAGTGCTGCGGTCGTAAAATCGGTACAACAGGATGTGACACGAAAATGGTAAGATACGACTTTATTATCATGGCCGAAAAAATACATGGTCATGTAATGTCTATTCATATACCTCGTCTGTGACTTCGTCTGTGCAATACTTGTCTAACAATAAGTCGATAGAATATAACACGAAAATGTGACCCTCGCGAAAACCTGGAACGCGAAAAAGCATTGGATGACCGATCTATTCTATTCTTAGTCAATGATTGGATGCTTGGTTTATTCATGTACCTCGTCTGTGTCATTTTTCATATACTTTGTTAGTGCCGTGACTTAATTAGTCAACGGTAGGATTACATTATTGGTCAGGAATGTGTTAATGTGAAATAAATAAACCCATAATAAACTGGATATTTCCCTACTTATATATCGTGCATGTATATGTTGAAAGTTGTTAGAAAGTTACTTTTTAATGACATTTTGTCAGGGGTGCCAATATTTTTTCACACGTTATTTTATATTTGTTTAGCATAATTTTCAATAAATTGTTTTATTCTAATAAGCTTTTAACTTATTCTTGAAATATCAGATGATCAATTCTACATAAGTAAGTTGCTTTTTATACTTATTTTTTAATATAAAAACAATTTTGTTTTTGTCTGATTGTGAGTGCAAAGTGCCAGTATTTTTTCGGATACTGTATAAGATACTTATATACTTTGTATAATTGCATTAGAGGTTATGAATATATAAAGGAACTTATATATAAAGGAACTATCACTTTTTCTTTCGTATATTAGAGCATATTGCTTCCGACGAAAGCATTTAGTACTCATTCACTATTTCCAAAACGTTAGTCTAGTTGTTTAAATTTATGTCGATTAATTTGCTTGGATACGCCTATACTCAAAAGCCATAATTTACATATTGTATTTTACGTGTTACGGAATAATTTGATGACACTTCATCGAAGCATTTCGCAGGTATTAATATATTTCTGCCATCATTATAAACTCCCTTAAAATTAGCATTGTACTCTAATTGTAAGTATAGAAGGTGAATACTAATGAAACCTCCGACAAGATGAAATATGCAGTCATGAAAGTGGGAATAGCTTTTTTCTGTTTATATGTTTTTCAGCTGCAGCGATTCTTTTACATTTTCACCACGATCATGACGTTTCATTTACGTTATAGTTCACCGATGAAGGCGGTTTCTCAATTATGGCTTTCATGATGGAAGAATAGGATATGGCTGTATGTCACCAGACCTGGGCGAAATTTATTTTGAATAATAATTTGTAAATAAGTTTTTGAAATAATGTTCTTTAGTATTTGACAAGTAGTGGATTTCAATGAGTGATATGTAGTTTATTTGGTCAATTAAAGGAATTTAAAACTATACAAATAATGAGTTGACCATTTTATTTAGTTTACTTAGTTTTTACTATTATGTGGAGTTTTTATGTTGTCTAATTTGTTATCGAATTCGATCGATTAATAAGTTTTTTAATTAGTTTCTATATGGAATTTCCTGAGTGTTGGTATTTTCTTCTCGTTCCTGACGTAAATGATTTTTTGGAGAGCTTCGTCCGGTGGGTTTTTATGATTGTCGTAGATTATGTCTGTTAATTTGTTGTAGACTGTGTCTATCGTTTTGTACGGATCCCTTTGTCGCAAGGTGCGTTCAGTATTAAATTTATTTGATAGAAGTTGCAAAGGAATTTATATGCAGATATTTGTGATGGTAGTACGAGATGTAGTTTTGGGGAATGACTGATAGCTGATTGAATGGTAGATCATTCGTTGTTTAGCAGATCGATTAGGAAGATATCTATGTTGGAGTAGGTATGGTTAGATTGTCAGTGTATGTAGATGTCATGGATGATGTAATTTATATCGTCAGAGTGTTTTTTGATTACCTCTGCATGCAAGTCATATTTTGATTACCTCTGCATATAAGTCCTATTTCATGGAATTATATCTTGAGTTTATTTAACCAGTTTCTCGCTTAAATTTCTCTTTATTTGGTTGTCAGTGCGACTTTGTTTAATTCATGTACTGCACATGTTACATATATGATAGAATATTTTTAATTTTTTAGCAGCTTTTATCATGTCAGAAATTATTAGCAGTAATGTTCTTTTCTTAATACCATGTTATTCGTACAAAACGAGCAATACTTTTATAATTTATTCCTTTTAATTATCTACTTGCAAATGAATAGGATATGATGTGATACTTTAAACTTGCACATTTTCCTTCTCCAATAATTAAATTTGTAAATAGTCCAATTTTGTCTGTTGTCTCGTCTACCGAAAATTCAGATACAATTTTCAGCAATATCATTTTTAATATTATAGATTGCTAATTTACAGTAATTATTGAGATAGTTTTTACAAAATATTGACTTATTGGGTATATTTTGATTTATATGCTTCATAACGAAACTACAACACTTTTTATTGTCAAGATTTCATTAACTCATATTTACTGCGATCATTTTTTGCACATGTTAATATAAAATTATTCTTTTTTTGTCTCTTTTTCTGATATTTTTTTGGTTCTTTTGTTTGATTTGGTTGATTTGTTTCTATGATTGAGAGTATTTAAGTAATTTAAATTAAAGTATTTAAATAATGTAAATAATTACGATTTTCTATTACAACTTATATATTTTTCACATACTTTACCGTGCACAGATTTTCCATTATTAACAGAACTGCTACTTTCTATTCCATTAATCTAATTTTGAATTAATGCACGTCGTTTTTTTTGTTTTTACTTCGGGCATTTCAATAATTTTTAACACTACTTTAATACAAATAGCGTTGTATTTTATACTATTGTTACGAGTTACTGTTTTAAATTTTATTGATCTATCATATCACGACTATCATGATTGTGTTAATTTGAGAACGGTATTTATTGTCATTTCCTGAAGAATTATTTGGTATCGTATAATATTTTATATTGTTGTGTATGTTATATGAATCATGTTGTGTTAAGGCCAAGAGTACGCAACACTTATGATGTGGATGTGATCAGCGTGGCAAATCAGGAATTTGATTATTTAGAAAACCCCAGACAAAGCGCCCCACACATTTGGGTCAGTTTTAAGTGCACCATGGGGATCATCATGTCATAACAAGTGCGTACTCGAAGGATTGTGTATGCAGCGGGATAATTTCCGACGATCGTTCCCAAAAATGCTGCCCCACTCATGGATGGCGATAGGAAAATTTGGAAAATTCTTTGCCCATATTTCTTGATTGGTCTTGGCACACCCCCCACTCTACAACGCCTCCTTGGGAAATAATATTTCAAAGCTCGATAAAAAAAGGATTAGCCAGTCATACAGAGTTCAGTTAAACAATCACACAAAGATAGTTTAGTTATTCAAGTTAGTCACATATTAGAGTTACAAATAGTTACAAATAATTACACAAAGTCAATTCAAATCAGAGTTAGTTACAAGTTAGTTCAGATCAATCATTTGTTCAACATTCTTGATCAAGTAAGAATTGCATAGGAGCCACCAGGCTTAATATATAATAAATACAAGTCCACAAAATTAGTTTTTTTTTTATTCCTACATCAGTGAGCGGTCCTTCGCGCCCAAGACACACATGCAAAGGTGCATGATCGACATCAGTCGTGATTGACTTTAACATATAATTTTGAATATAACGACATTTTGATTTAATTCGCCGAAAGTTAATTTGAAAATTTATTAAATATTCATGGAATTTAATATATATGTTGGATCCCTTCTCCTGCTCGAGCTTTTCAAAAGGATACCTCGGCCTTAGAGAATCCCGATACTGTAATTAACAAAAAACGCAGTTTACCTAGATAATATAGATTAAATACATAAGTCGAATCGTTCTTTCTTTGGATGCTGACTAACTTTTTTCTTCGTTTCGCTCCTCACACATTCCATCACACCGACTCGCATTGTCGCGCTCACTCATTTCGTTCTCCACATATATGATAAATATAAATGATACATGCAATATATTTTTGCATATGCATCTATGCAGAATCTATACAAAATATATGGAGCGTGTAAAATATGTAAAATAATACATGTACTTTGAATTGTCTAACGACAAAATAAATTTTTGTTAGATTCTACTTCTATATTTTCTTTCTATAAAAATATGTATTTGCATAAAAATTCGCAGTTTAATCGTTAAATATGAATTAAGTTTTTATTTTAATCCAATTCGTCTTGTGATTTGATTCGTTTCAATTTATCCTAAGTCAGATGGCGTAGAAGAAGAAGAAGAAATCACCGGCATATTGAAGATTCTTTTCTTGCTGTTAAAAGTATTATTTTTGGAACAATTAATATGAAATAGTGAATAATAAATGATAAACGAACAATATTTGACAAAAGAAAATATATACTAATTGTAAGAGCAAATTAGGAATGAAGACATTTTAAGTATTAACATTTTAAAGTCCTTGAATTGTCAAACGAAACTAAAAAACTTGAACATCTGATATTGTTATTGTATAGAAAATACAAAATTGAAGAAACAATTTGAATAAACTTCCAAGAACAATTTCGTAGTAATGTGTAGTGTAGGATAATTGATAATATGCTAAAATAAGAATACTTATTTTTATAGTAAAATATTAAATGATACTAGGTATTTAGAGTTTTCGAACACAGTAATTTCGAAGTTAGAAAGCATTACTATTATCCATTATTAAAGATGATGCTCTGTTTCCATAATTGTAGATCAGTGAACAATTTTTTGAACGCCAATTTCATGCTTCCAAATAAATGGATTGAAACGTATGAATCTGCGAAATGACCAGTTAGGTCTCCAGATCTCTCTTCACATTTTTTGAAGCTCTGTGAAAAATATCATTTGTGACACACCACCTTCCAGTGTAAATGATTTGAGATGAAAAATAACAAACGCCTGTGCATCGATATTACGAGTACAAATAGTAGAATACACCAAAAGTGTATTGCATAGAACACGAGAGTATATTCTAGCGAGTGGAGCTCATTTTGAATATGAATTGCATATCAATAAAAAATACCGATAAGTCAATGCACAAACTATCCGAACTGTTTCTTTCGTTCCTGACCTTGTGTAAATATGAAAATTAAATGGTACATCATTAGATTCATATTCGCTTTTACATAATTTTAAATTTCATTTAAAAAATTAATGGTCAGCTTCAGTTTTCAGAAAACAGTATGATCGGAAAAAATGTTTACCATTACGTTCCGTACGAAAAATAGTATCTTTTTATTTTTCCATAGAATCTATCATTTTCGAGAAAATTACTGGACAGTAAATCCTTGAGTACTCAATATAATTCATATTAATTGAATTACACTTAATTCTATTGATGAAAAACTTAAAAATAGCAGTTTTATTTAAAAATAAAATTTTATTTGTAGGTTGAATCTAGCCACACAAATTATAATTCATGAATTACCATGAATCTTTAGAAAATTTTTTTTTACTTTATTTTAAAAATAAATAATTTAATATTGATTTGTATATTTTCTTATAAATAAAAAATATTTCTTTAAACCTATATAACGTATATATTATTACAATTTTTCTAACATGAAATATAATTATGTTTAAACGCTGAATTTAATGTAATTTAATGCTTAAACAATACTTTAATGAATTATTAATAATTAATATTATATGACAATGTAAATTAATATGAACTACAATCACATTTTAATGAATTATTAATAATTAATATTATATGACAATGTAAATTAATATAGAAATGTATTAAAAAATACACTTGTAATACTTGTAATATTAAGACATTTGCATTTATTTTCTGTACTAACATTTACGGATATATTGGTCAGTCAGGGTTATTTTTAAAACAAAGAATCTGATACAAGCATATCTTTCTAACATATTAATTGTTAAATTACTGAGGACTATGAAATAAAAAGTAAAAATTTTAACTTACAAATATAAGAAATACAAGAGTAGCACTAAAGTAGCCTTGAGTGTCTAATATCTGTGAGTCTCTAAATATACTTTTTACAGTGACATATCTGTTTTTATAGCAATCGAAGACCATTGTATGAATGAGCGACTAGGTGCCTTTTATTTAGATATTGGAGAATATAATGCAAATATTCTTCATAATCCACCAAAGGAAGGAGAATACCATTATTTGCCATATATCGGCAATGGAGTGTTTGGGATTCCTATCTTATCAGAAGCTTTAATGTACATAAAACGGGGAAGAGCATTATCATTGCCTGTACAGTGGCAACCCTTAATTTCACATCAAAAAAGCAATTTTTATCGAGAAGCTACAGTTACTCATTTTACAAATGGAATTGTTTACCGTTACCAGTGTTTCAGAGAAGGATATTACATAGAGTTTCAATATTATGCCCATAGAATATTTGATGCAATATTGGTACAAGATATAAAAATAACTAATCCATTTTCACTTCCTCAAAATGTACTATTGAAGCCACAAATGTCTACGCACTGGAATAATTACCGCATAGAAACGATCAAGTACTTATTCAATCTTATCTATATCTCCGATCCCATGGAATAAAGAAACGACTGTAAAAAAGTCGAAAAAATTTTTAAGAGACAAAGAAAATTGATTTTATCTAATAAAACTTCTGATTAAATAATAATAGTATTTTATAATGTTGGTTGAAGGCTGGTTGAAGTTATTCAAGGCTTCTACCAGAAAAATATTATATATCAAGGATATTATTAAATGTACTTACTAATAAACAAATTTTATTTTATGAAGAGTTTAGTATTCAGGATAACTTCAACTAGGGAGTGTAATATATTAATGAAAATATTATCACTAAACGAATTTATTAAGTGTTTGGCTATGAGGGATGCCGGAACGGAATGTTTAAAGGTTATGGCATTTTTGTAACAGGTTTCATTTACACGAAGAGGGCAATATAATTATGCTATTCGAATTATGCACATAATCGAAATTATATGTATGTACTAAGCGTCATGTAAATTTGTATTACTTATATAAAATTCGTATTTTATAACTCATACTTGCTCATCGATGATGCACTAACTGTGTATCTAAAAATACGTGGCAATGCATGATTATTTCCTTCCTATATTTACAGTCGTTCATAAAAATGGAAAATTTTTCTTAGAATTTGAGTCGAACGTCTTCAATCAAAACAATTCATATAAAAAGAATTTTTTTTTTTAATTTGTGAATTTTTTTTAAATCAAAATCGTATAAAAACAGAACTGGGTCTAATCCTCTTTGCACATGACTCTTTCCTCTAACTAAAGGCTCGACTCCTTTATATGTAAAAAAGTCCCTTCGACATCGTTTTATGACAATCGATTGATCCGTATTGTCGGATTAAAGACCAATATCAGGATCTTCGATTGGATTCAAATCTGTTTATTTTTGTTATTTCAAATAATTCTTTTCCAATCTTCTATGGTTCATTATCAAGAAATTTTTTACGTCCTCTAATATCTTTATCTGNTTTTTTTTTTTTTATTTTTTTTTTTTTTTTTTTACATTCAAACCAATTCTATTTAATGATGGCGAATCGTCCATTCACTGGCTCGTATTTCAACTTCTGTAACAATTTAACTTTTGGCGTTTTTTAAGAGTCAAAACAAGTGCGATGTGCAATTTTACTTACATTTCTATTTCTATTCGAAATCAGATACGAAAGACATAACACCATAGAGAGTTGTCAGAGTTTATTTAGTATTTATAGAATAAGAATATGCGATAATATAATTGATAGGAAATGCATATATAAATACGTTTAGAACGACGCCTCGAGATCAACTGCAAAACGCGAAACCAGAGAGTTCATTTGTTTAGTTGACGACAAAAGGCAATCACATTCACACAACTTACATCATTCATCGATATATTTCAACAAGAGTTTTTATTCTTGAAACTATAATGTCACTTATATCGCATTTCTTTGCAATCTAACATAATGATAAATCTTTATCCCTTAAAGAAATAATTTTTTTTTCGTGCCTCCACTATAATAACTTCAAATTTCAAGCAACTTGAACACAAAGAGAATTTTTAGATAAACATGTTCTATGATATTCAAGAAGTCATAACAATGTTAATTAACAACCAGTATGATAGCTATTTCTATTTATAGATATTTCCACTACTTTTCATTATTTTGTTAGTTTTACATGTTTCTGATAAAACATGCAAAACTGTAAATATGGCTTTAACTACCTATTTTTGTAAAATATTCCATATATTATATTACAGTACAGGTGAAAATAAATTGTTTGTTCATCAAATTCAGTTTATAAGTTAATCAATTCTTATCCATTAAACGAAAAATTGATAGTATAATCGTTTTTTTTCTTCAATTCTATGTATTTACACTTTTGCTCGTCATTGTATATCTTGCATATACCGATTACATCGGATGACATTGTTGTCTTTATTCTCTCACTCCTCAATATTCTTTACTGTTATCAATCCGTTTTTTGAGCTCCTTGTGAAATGGAATTTCATATCTATATGTTTAGATTTTGTGCTAAATTTCGGATTTGTCGTCAGTTTTATGTGTGACTACTTTTGTCAATTATTTAGAAAACGGATGATCTCACTTTTATGACTTTGAAATATGTTGTCATTTCATATACTGAACTATTAATTTTGATAGGAGAAAAAGTAAATGTATTTTGGATTATATGTTTTGGATTATATAATTTTTACGATATTGTTCTGCTCGTAATGGTAGTACATCTATTGTTTTGAAACAAGTGATTATGCATACTAAAAATAACTCCACACCTACACAGTGTTTCTGTTTACTTGACATCTCAAAATTTGTAATATTTTACAAGAGATTTGTAATATTTTACATTTCACATGAAACAGTTGTCTATACACATTACCTTCCAGATGATTTACGGTTACCATTGCTTCAATTTCAATATTTGTTTGGCAGTCCGCCGTCATTTTAATGAGATTCTGTTTTTTCGCTCCATTTTCTCATCTTGCTCTGATGAGTAAAATATTATTAATCCTGATTTTATTTCTTTTTTTTTCAATAATTTATCAATTTAGAATTAACGTTTTCTTTTCTGCGGGTAGACCTAATTATTTTGGGATTTTTATTAAACTTATGTTTCATTAATGATACGTACTTTTTTATTTTATAATATATCTTATTTTTATATGCTAGTAAATAAATTTACGTAAGCATAGGCTCACATAAATTTGTTTCTATCAATTCGAATATCTCCTTTGTTTTTCTGTTCGAATATCTTTGCTATCTCTCATTTAATACATATTTCACTTGTCTTCTTGAAGTTCTCTATTTCTATGTTGATTCCAAGTTCCTAATTTCTTTATAATATCGGGATTTCTGTGATTTAATTTTCTGTGACATGTGCATATACAAAAAAATAATTATTTGCACAGTATTTACATTTACATTTTGTCCGTAATTTATATAGATTTCAGGTGCCACTTGCTATCGCGATTATTTCTTTATTGTCATTATTTTTAAAATTAATTACAATAAAATTAATACTATTATTTTTGATTCTTTTTACAGAAAATAAATTTTTTTCCCAAAATTTAATAAACATTTAATTGTATTTTCAATGGCTCATCGTTCGTTCGTATCCCATTTGAAGTGAACCATGAAATTATTTCCTAAACTATTTGTTATAGAAAAAAATACAGTAAAATTTATTTTATTTCAACAGGTATATGATAGCTACAAATATATCTTATGATAGCTACAAATCTTGTTTAGATGTCGAGATTTCAGAATGCTTTGTTTTCTTAAATGAAATAAGTATAAAATAAGTATATGAAACTCATTCCATTCGGATAAGTGTAGCCCGTTCTATGGTAATTTTTTCTCGTTTAATCTTAATATTCAAGAAAATCATACAGCAAGTTTTAAGAGTTTTGTAAAGAGAAGGCTTCAATTTAATCATGAAAAATTTTTTCCAATAATTTTAAAGATATTTGAAATTTTATCACTTTTGAAAACAAACACAGTTCATAGTGTTAAAACATTTTTAAAGAAGATAAACTTAGAATTGTCAAAATAGAGGCTTTATATTCTAAAATTGAATCAACTGGATTGCTGTATCTTTCACGAAGTTATAACTACTTATTAAAATATTGACAATCTTTTATGGAGTACATGAATAATTACGGTCACTATATTTAATTACCATAGCTAAAACTCTTTGTTTTTTTTTTATTATATGTTCTCGAATGTTTAAAAATGAGGTTAAAACTTACCAATAATAACAGTATTATGAAAGAATCCCAATTGAAGTTTGAGTTTTTTTACCGACTGATAATATAGTATACCGACGTATAATAGATCAAATGATATATTAAATTTAATTGACAACATAGTTTGCTTTGAATTTTAAACTGTTACGAATCAACAATGCAATGTTCAAACTTTTTAAATGTAACACGATGTTTTTTACAGTATTTAATTAATTTTGTGAATCATCGAAGAGAATTCATTAACAACAAACATTAGCAACAACTTTGACTGAAAGTCAAAAGCCGAAAATTTATCTACTTCAAATTTATACCAATACTCAAAAAATTAATGAATATTTGTACGTGAAATCTATGAATTGTATGCGAAAATATTTGATTGAAATTGATTTATGTAAATTAAATCTGTAAAAAAAGAAGCCATAACGTTTGAACGGAAATGTATCTCTCATCGACAAATTCCTTTGGTGATGAAATTTCCGTCGATTTCGATCAAATTTCCATCTGACATTTACGTGTATGTTGTCTTAAATACTGAACTTCTGCTAATACAAGATATGTCTATAATATTTTATACAAATTCGATACGTTATTTTTGTATAAAAAAAAAAGGAATTTCCTATTATGTTTTAATTAAATAAAAAAAAGGAATTTTCTATTACGTTTTAATTAAATATCGTACGACGACTAATTAATATTTTATACAAATTCGATACGTTATTTTTGTATAAAAAAAAAAGGAATTTCCTATTATGTTTTAATTAAATAAAAAAAAGGAATTTTCTATTACGTTTTAATTAAATATCGTACGACGACTAACATCATTATTGTACAACCGACTTCAATAATGACGTAACAATTTCTTAGCGACCAAGAATGTTCGGGAAATCGTGAAATTTTTACATCGAAAAAGTGAAATATTTTTGACATTTATTAAGAGAGAGATTAAGTTAATAATGGGATTAATGAAGAGAAAAAAAATTATAAATTTTCTGTTGTTTTATTATTCCATAGGATTCATTATATATATATTATATATATATTCATNTATATCTATCATTGAATATTTTTTTGTTTTTGTCTAATTTTCTCAACTATTTTACAACTTCTAATAATATCTTTATCGTCTAAGATTTCCTTGAGTGTCTTGTTTTTGTTCTGGGCTTGCAGTTTTATTAAATGCATCATTGAGTCCACTTCTTTTCCATATATTCTGTATTTTCTTTCATCTAATAATTTTATTTTCATCCATTTCTTACTCTTATAATCAGATTTTAGTATCCGCTTATATTTTTCTCTTTAAATACTGGACACGCTAATTGTACGTATTAAACCTCAAGTTTTTAATTATGTTATGTTGCCATTGTTTCTGATATACCTTATTTCTGTCCTATAAGGTGTCCTATTCAGATATTCTCTTCTTCTATATTTCTTGTTTCTACTTTTTTTTTCCTTTTTTAAGCATTCTTTTACTAAATGATTTCCTCTTGTCATTTCAGTTCTCTCTTCAAAAATTATGGCTCTTATTTTTGCTCTGATCTTTATTTTTTCTTTTTTCGTCTTTTCTAGTACAATTATCTTAGCATCGTTATGTTCAAGCCTAAACACCATTTAAAAAATACAAGTTGCATTGTATTTCTTCTAGTTCCTTTCTTTCTCTCCAACTAAACAGTTCTTCTTCGTAGAACAGAATTTTCCTATCACCTGATCGTACAAGAAAATTCGATTGTGAAAATCGTCTTCAAAAAGTTTTTCTCCTCTATTTTAAATTTATTCTAAGAAAAAATATTCTAAATTCGCTCTTTTTCTTACATGCTGTATCAGGACTTCATTTTTTTAAAACTTTATCCGTAAGTATGTAAATTATTTTACTGTGTCAATTCACTTATTCTATTTCGGAATTCTTGTCTGTATGCTTCTATTGAAAATTTTCGTTTTCATTTACATTCCATCTCCTCTATTTCCCCTTCACTTTCTGGAAATCTATTTCCCTCTTTATCATTATTTCTTTTAGTTTTAGCGCTGTAGTATTTTTATTTATCAATTATATCATGGTCGATAAAAATCTTTTTTTTCTTAGTTTACTTTTGCCTCTCATAATTTTTATCTTCCTACATTGCATTTATGCATCATATGCTTGGGGATATTTTGTTTACCTTCTTAACTCGATTTGAAATCACACATTAAAAAATTATATTTTTTGCAATGAATTGGATACTAGCTTAAATTCAATAAAATTAATAAAATTACTTTTATGTAATTTTAAGTCAAATTTATTCTTTTTATTTTATGTATAAACATGAGTACAAAATGAAATGATGTTTCAGACAGTTTTCTCCCTTTAAAAATAAATGCCTATTTCATTCTTATTCACCGCATTTTTTGCAAATTATAGATTTCTCGAATTTATATTTATCACATACATATTTTTTACACCTCAAACAGATTTTGTTAGTTTCATTATTTTTACAATGATTTTATTTGATAAATTTTCTGTACATATGGGACTCTACTTATATTCGTCGTTTTTTTCTGTACTTCTTCCTTGTTTACTTTTTGAAATTCAGAGGCAAGTTCTGCTAATTGAAGTAAAAATGCTTGTCTCGAAATTGTTTCTCCTTTTTTTTTTTTAATACGAAATTTACGTATTTATTTCGGCTAAATCAAGCATATTGAAAAAGAGTTGCAGAAACCATTTCTGAAATTTTGATTTTACACTATATTATAATCGCACGGTCATATCTATACTGAACTTATTATAAAATTTAATTATTTCTGGTGTGTGTGTGTGTGTGTGTGTGTGTGTAAATGCATGTTTGGGGCTGCTTTAATGTATATATATCATTCCTTTTCAATTTTTATAGATTCATGCATTGAAGTCAAAATAAACACCTTTTTCTTCGGTTTACTTTTGTATATTATAAGAGTATATTATTAGTCAAGAGTATAATTTTGTAGATGCTACATTGTCTTTTGTTTGTTTGGAAAATTTTGGCAATTCCCTTTTATCAGAACGAATAATTCCAACTACAATGGTCTTTTTGTTTACTATAGTGTGTTTAGAATGTAATGCCATTCTCTGAAAAAAATATTCTTTTTATAAAAAATTTTTGCACAAATCGAAAGTACACCTAAAATACTACAACACACTTAATAGTGTGTCCAATCTTTACTACTAGTGATTACTATATTTGGACGCGACAAGATGTTTTCTACCAACTTTTCAACATATGAGACAGATAAAGATCTCCATATTTCTCGAATTCGACAACTAGGTTTCTCATTGTTAACATGTATTCTTCGCAGTTTATACTTCATGACTGACCAAACATTTTCAATACTATTAATTGAGTGCGTAATAGTATTTTAGGTGTATTTTCGATCTCTACAAGTTTTTTACATAAAGAATATTTTTTTCAGAGAAAGCGTCCATGTTCTTATGAAACACATTGCAACAATTTTGTGGCCAATGATATGTTTGTAGAAAAATTATCTGTGGTTGTATTTCTTCCACAGTTGGGATCAACAAACTTCCTAAGGCGAACTCTCTCTTTTTATCTTTTCCCAAATATAAAAACCCGTTTATAATGTATTTGTTATTTACGTTAGTAGCTAATTAATTTAATGTCAAACTTATTCTGCATATACTGTGTAAATACTGTGTTTATCTAGTCTTAGATGGAAATAATCGTTCATTGTATGATAATAATACATTCACCTAGTTTAGAACAATACGTTTCATACTTCAGAAATCAAAACAAATTTACAATTTCTAAACATTGGCTGCGTTAACTTTTTAAATCAAATCGGATAATTTCTCTAAAACAATTCCTATTCATGGCCCACATGGCTTGAAAAAAATGTTGGAAAACCCCACTGAAATATCTAGATTTTTTTCTTGATATGCGCTGCGTGCGTACAGAAGAGTATTAGATATCTAATTTCGCAGGAGTCAAATTTTATTCAGTTTCTAACGGACACTTGCAATGTCTCTGCCTCCCGTGCACATCCTTTTACGTTTTGTTATATAATTGTCAATAATCAAATAAAATACAATCTTAACTTTATCTTTCATAACATTTCGCATATCTTGTCGATCCTGATACTGTCTTAAAAATATTATGAACTTATGGTGTTCTTCCAGGTTTAAAATCTGTTTTGCCAAACTATTTCATTAGTTTCGATGAGATGCTCCTCTTCTTCATTTTCATTGTCGGAACTCGATATAAATCTTATCCTTTCTTATTCTCTATATATTTGTATTCAAAATATTCTACTCTTCATTATCGGTGTCTGACGACTTAGACTCGTCGTTAGTATCATATAGATTATAATCATTTTCCATTTTTCATCCTCAATTTCAGAAAGTTTACGTTATTTATATTTTTTAATAACTTGATATTTCTTGTATGTGTCGACATTTTTGGGCGACAAATATTAGGAATAAAATAATGCAATCAAGATGAAATAATTATTATCAGTTCTTATGTTTACTTTCTTCAAAAGTGGAACTTAAGATTTTCAAAATAATGATAGATACTTATTTCAAAATATGGTAAATTCTTTATAAGTTTTATACTTAGATCCTCTCTTTTAGAGTTACAAAATTGTACTATTTTTTTTAATTCTGAGGTTTGCATAGGTACAAACAAAGATTTGAATAGGCATACTCTTGCTATTCTATTCATTATTTATCGTTACCTTATCGCGGCTTCTTCAGATTATGTATCAAAAGCTGATGTCGAAATTATGCTGCATTTAAAAATCGCCTTATATTTGTAACTATTGTGTATATTTAAATTTGGATTTTTCGAGAAAATAACGTTACAAAAGAACTTAAATCTTTCAATCAGTTAAATGATCGGTAGTGATAAATAAAATAAGCTACATATTCTAGAACAGAAAAAATAAAAAAAGAAACGAATATTGAAAAATTCATTATATGTATATTATAAAAAAATCGTGAAGTTAAATCACGATTTAATAACATTATATGCATAAAATTTTGAACAAAAATTTAAAAACGGTCATTTAACTTAAATTTCTTTACTTTGTCCATCGCACAATCCTTGCTGTAGCTTTATAATTATTATATTGTTTTTTTTTCTTTTCTTATGTTTCTAATATCTCTACTTTTTAGTAGAGGCCTTCTTTTATTCTTTCTTCTTTTTTCCCCGTTCTAATGTTTTCTATTTTTTCTTCCATTTCTTCTATATTGTCGTTCAGTTTTTTTATTTCTCCCTCTCTCTTCCTTTCCTTCATCCCTTCGTTCTCTTTCCTCTTTCTATATTATCGTTCAGTTTTTTATTTCTCTCTCTTTCTCTCTCTTTCTCTCTTTTTCTTCATCCTTTCGTCCTCTTTCTTCTTTCCTCTTTCATTTCTCTTTTAATTTCATCTCTCATACTTTCATGTTTCTCGTGTGATTTTACTCAGTATCTCTCTTATTGAGTCTTTTTTCTCTTTCTCTTTCTCTTTTTCTTTCTCCTCCTCCTCAATATTTCTTTCTCTTTCATTTTAACATATTTTCATATTAACATATCTTCTATCATGTTTAGTCACTTTTTTATCAACCGGCCCGTCTGTTTCGGTTCTTTTCTTCATTATTGATTTATCACTTTTGCTTATATTGATGCCAATCTAATCTTGCTTTTTGTTAAGTTTACTCCTTTGTCCTTTATCTTCTTTTTCATTTTCTTAACACTTTTGTATTCTTTCTACTCCCAATAATTTATCTCGATCTACTCATATGATGTAAAATAATACACGCATATGCCGTAACTAAGCCTTCCACTTTGTTTTTTATATCGATTCCAATTTCTGTTATTTTTATTTTTAAGCTTTATTGTTTTGTTACATTCGGCGTCTCACAAATTAATTTCTTTGAATTCATTTTTATGTATTTTGTTTTGCTACGACTTTTATTTCTGCGCATACTTTCCTCAATCATTTATGGTGTTCATCAGTATTTTGTCAGAATTTATTTTTTCTTATGATTATTATTGTATTCGATTTTTTAAATATGTTCCGCGATTTTTATATTAGTACTATTTCACTTTCACTTGCATGCTTTTTCTTGCTATATTTTGTATATCTTCTTTCTATTTTTCTTAATCCTATTTCTTTGCTTTTTTTCTTTTTATATGCCCCTCTTTCTTTGCCTTTCATTCCTCATTCAATTATTTATTTTTTTTCATTTATGAATTAATTTTTTCTGCTTTAGTATTTGCAAACACGGAATAAAATAAAAAATTATTTTGTTTTAAAAAATAAGAGTTTTATTGTATATTAATGATGAATATATTTTATTATAAAATACATAATATAAGCAAGGTGGTATATGTGAGTAAGGAATGATTTTTTACGTGAAAAAAATGAGTCGGAAAGAAAGAATAAAATTTTTTCATTAGTCTTAGATTACTAATCTCTCGTTGTGACGATCGTATTTGTTTATGCAAAAGAAACAAATGCTTACCAACATCCAAGAACATTGTTCCTTTTGAATATGTATGAATATTCAAATAAACCCAACAAATATGAGATAAAAATAATAATTATGGTTGATGTCAGAACCAAATATGTCTTGAATACTATGCTATATTTAAGTAAAGAGACTTACAATGGCGACAAACCTTTCGTACAATATTTTGTACAGTAACTTAGGAAACAAATACATGACAGGCAGGATTGTAACAACATATCACTTCTGTTCTAGTTAAACCTTTATAAAGTTTTCTTTGTTAGCAGGAACCGATTTTATTGTAGCTGCAAATCTCGGAAAATCGCAAAGTTGAAATATCAACGTTTTTTTCCCGATGTTGATACTTTTGTACCTTATAGACCAACAACAAAATAGTCTTTTATCAACTTATAATGTTTGAGCAAGAAAATAATGTTTTATCAACTCCATGATCAAGCGATTCTATCAATAAATCGAAAATAATACATTTCTATAATAACACCAAGTGTGCAGTCGATACAGTTCTGTTGAATATAGTTTAATGATCTAAGATTAATGATTCGTTTTTGAGAGAAGCGAATTTGAAAATTTCAAATGTATTTAAATTTGGTTAATTCCGACAAGCGTAAATAATCGAAACGAGGATATTCTATGTCCAAAAATAAGTGAAAAATGTAAAATAAAATGATTTAATCATTTCGCATCATTTTCAAGAAAATAGATTTTAAATGTGTTAAAAAATATCTCAATACACTTGTACCTGATAAATTTTCAAACTCGATTTTCTTAAAAAAGGTTTTAATATAAAAATTTTATTCTTTCCTTTTGACTAATTTTTTTACATAAAATTACTTCATATTCGTTTGTATAGGAAAGATGAGACATTGTATATTAATTGAGGTTTATATTAATATCAATTACAATAATTGATTTTGAATTGAAAGTTACCGAAATTAGTATGTTATACTAGTATGTTATATGTATACATGTTATATATTTACATACGATTGTATTTATGTTCAGAATTCAGATAGACGATTTTTTGGATGAATATAATTTAATTTCTGGGTTTATTCCATTATCTAATTCGAATAAAATTGTGACAATATCAATAGTTTATAAAACACCTCCCAGAATATTACAAATTAAAGCAAGAAGTTCTATGAAATTAAAATTCTTAACAAGTATAGAGTATAGCGAACCTACATTGATGGAAGAATACCACATTCAATATGAATTAACCAAAGAAAGAGCTATAGAGGTATGTATAAGTTATAAAACACTGAAAATTTATTATATTAATAAATTTAATTTTATATAATCTGTTACAGGCAATTAAAAAAGCAATTAGTATTCAACACCAAAATTTGAAAGAAGATCATATTAATGTTTGGCAAAGTTATTGGTATACAGGTTTTAGAATAAGTGACTCTAAAGCTGATGGTGTAGTAAATGGCCATAAAATAAATTCTACTATATATTATGTATTATCTCAAATTTCGAAGGGTATTCCAGATGTAGAAAAAAATATAGCAATGAATGAAGGTTGTTATCGTGGGCATCATACTTTGTGAGTATTACAATAGTCTTTTGATGTACATAAATATTTTTGGACGGAACTTTCATTTTATTATTTTGTTTCAGGGATGCTCCACGATTATGGAAAGATACATCCTCTATTGATGCTGTGAACAATGTTGTTGAAGCATGGTTAATAACATTAGAAAAACAAGGATGTCATCATTTAATGATTGGTGATCCTGCAGCAGTACAACAAGCTATTGTCCTAAGCCTTGGTAGTTTACGCTTTAGTAATCAACATCTTGAATTTAATATTGATCCACAATATCTTAATCGAGATTATTTATTTAGGTATGGTACTAAAATATTTTATAAAAGATATTACAAATGTAATTGTTATGTATAATATATTTATAAATCACTATAATAAATAAGTTCCTTTAATCTGGAGCAGAAGTTTTGTTTGAGAAAATTATGCGAATTTATTAAGACATCACTGAATATTTGAAATTAATTTTTTGTATGAATTATCCTTTTTCATAAAGTGTTACAATTATTTTAATTTATACTTTTAAATAGCAAATAATTTTTCAACGATTACATTTAAGATTACATTTAAATAATTTATACATATTTTCAAAAGATATTTTTGATATTTTATATATTTATGCAATATTTACAATTATTCTTATGACTAATGTTATTACTTACTACTAAAATTTTAATATTAGAACGAAAAGGCAATATCTTTATCAAGTAATGTATAATCTTTTGTTAAAAATTTATAAAAAATTTTATAAAAATTTATAAAATTTATAAAAAATTTTATAAAATTTATTAAAAATTTTATAAAAATTTTATGAATATTACATAAACGACACCTCTTGTTTGTTGATTATTTACACATATATGTTGAAAATTCGCATTGTTATTTCAAAATTTATCATCTAATTTATATACAAATAAATAAATAGTTTTCAAAACAGTCAACGACATTATATTTGTAAAAATCATTTATAATATAAATATAAAAGTTAAATATTATTAATCATACCAATTCATATTGTTCTTAAAAACGATATTTTTAAACAGAAATGTTTACAAATTCAAAATCTTGTGTAAAAATATGTATACATAAAAGCGTTTTTTGAAATTTATAGGTCAATCAAATAAAGAATTAAAGTAATCTTTTCACAAATTGTTGAAAAAAGTATTATCATAATTGCTTATTATTTATTTATTTATAAAATGTGACAACTAATAATGCTTTTTTTTAAGCAGAGTTCAAAATTGTTTTGATTTTTTTCAATGGAATAATAAAATTGTAATTTTAAAATAATAAAGGAGAAGTTGTGTAAATTCTATTAACTATTATAAGAAATATATCTAATTTCAGTTAATATTTATAACGATTCTTAAAACGAATTTAAGGCAGAAAAGTACAATTGTCTCTTTAAGATTAATATTTTAATACAGAATGATACGTACTTATATCTTAATAAACAATTAACATTACTGTACAGTGTGTTCTTGGAAATTATTAAATTTTCATAAATTATTGAAATATTATAATAAAATAATTATAAATTATTTGAAATAGGCACAGCATTATTAGCACCTTGCTGGTTTTAATGAAATATACATATTGTCAAAGGTCATTATTTCGAACAACTTTTTCTTTTGTGTGTGTGTGTGTGTGT